>JAIPRN010000379.1:0-89817 GCA_025469175.1 Geopemphigus sp. TES_GeoC_2020 | reverse complement strand
CATAATATAATTATAATAATCTACTCGACTTGTTAATTCTATCTAACCTCAACGACCCGTGTGTTCCTGAACAGACCCACTACCAAATCTTAACCGTCTACCGGAATTACAACCAACGGCGGTTTTTCAAATGCTCAACCGTCTCAACGGATGGTGCACAACAACCTTATACAATTAAATATGAGCTCATATTTCTTGATGGCATGCGTCTTCCTAATTATGCGTGAACTCATACGAACGTGATATTATATATAAGGTTTATTGTTCTTAAAATACTATAATTAAGGCAGTAAAATGCCCCAAAGGTTAAATTGAATTATGTATATCTAGTGAAGATACAATTACTTAGCATCCTTTTTATAGGATAACATTAAATAATTTCTAAATTTGATAAAATCATCCGTAATGTTAATAAATTGGAAAAAATTAGATAGCACATCGAGATTTGTATTTTTATAAAGAAGAAATTCGTAACATAATTTTAAAACAGTTTTTTTATTTAAATATTTTTTATATTATTTAATTTTTCAACTTCGTCGAATTATCAACTATATTACGTTTGTCTAAAGTATTCACCTAACACCATATAACCAATGTCATTAGGTTAGAATAGTTTAGAACGATCGTTTTAAAATTAAATTTATTTTGTTTAAGAACTAGACGATGCTTACTTGTAACGATCGTCGTCCCTTACATTTTTTTTGAATTTCAGTTCATTTCTAACGATTGATGAGTAACAGCAATTAATAATCGATTTAGACGTTTGTGAATTCATATTGCGGTTGATTTTCAAAGTGTATGACCACGTGTTTATATCAAGTATCACACTTGTTAACGGCGTAATTGAAGAGCATTTAGGTGCATTGCTTTTTTGTATTAAGTGAATGATTGATTTGTCGTAGGCACTTATGTTAGGTATCCGACAATTGTCATTCCATAAAATATATCCTTCTTTTATGTTATCATCAATCTTTGATAATATTTTTGAGTCTAAAAATATCGTATATATCTATATATATATATTATTGACATAGAACTGTTTTAATAATATCTGTATGTACATAATTATGTATAAATTATAAATTATTATTAAGGATAACTTCTAATCAAATGTTTAAACGAATTATTATTAATATAATATATTTGTATTTTGTAGTACTATAATATATTATAAGATAAAAATAATCATATATATATTAGTAGCTATCTAATATTAATTATTGAATAATATTTAAATATTTACCATTGACAAATGGTGATTTCATGGTTTCGTTGTATAATTGGTAGTAATCCAATGAATTCATAATTTCGTCATCTGTGTTGTTACAATATAATACGAAGAGTGTTGTCATGAAAATCATGTACACAAAGATTTTGATTATATCGTTTGTACACGTCTTTAAATGCCTGATTGCAATCATAATTTGTATTTCTAATAAAAATCAAAAGTAAAATGAATAAAGATTTGTATTATGCAAACAATTTTTTTTATATTGGTACAGTTTTTAATACTTTGGGACATTTTGTATTCATATCACCAATTTATATTACTTATAAACTAAAAATAGCAATTAATATAATAATGAAATCCGTACCTGTAAAGTTGATTATCTATAATTTATTTGCTTAAAGCGATATATTTTCATATTGTATGTAAATGTTTTCGATTTTCGAATATTATTTATTAAGTACTACTAACAGGTGAGTAATAATGGTAGTATATTTAATATATATATATACCTACAACAAAATTAATTTTATTAATATTTTGATAACTGCTTTTTGTAAGTTACATAGTATTAAATAAAAATAAACCATAGTTTACATTATTGGATCTTATTGTATACATTTCAATAGACATTCTCTATAGCTATATTTGACTTTTACTATAGACATTTATGTAAATAAGAAGTTAAATCGTGATATTTAAATAAATAAAAATATATTCATTTTTAGATTTTTAATGGAAAAGATGGATATTTGACAATAACATATATTTATTTGGACGGTAAAAATATTCAAAAATTTCTTGTAACACCGAAGCCTTTTAATTTTTTATAAATTAAATTGAAAATAAAACGATCCACAAATGTTGCTTAGTGTATGATTGAAGATTATTTAAATAGGTAGTATTCGTGAAAATACCACAAAAATTGTCATAAAAATAATTTTTAAATAAGTTATGAACTTGGATCAACAACGTTTTTCAGATGTTAATATTAGTTTTAAAATAAAAAACAATACTACGATACGTGTGAATAACAATGAAATGAGCGAAATACCAAATAATCGGTATCCTCAATAGAAGAACTAACTGCAGTCACGTTATGCTATCTTCGGTACATTTTTTTGTAGAACAGAAAACACGTTTTTATTATTATTAAATGAAAACCGTAGAATTTTTATATTAAAATGTGTTTATAATACTAAAAATGTTGGCAAACAATGGGTGCAATGGATATAGATTCAAATAAATTACTTAGACAGAGATATTAAAGATTTACTATTATTTTTAATTTAAAAGCAATAATAAATAATTGTAATTAAAAAAATATTCTAAAGCTATGATAGTTTATTATAATAAACGAATATGATAAATATTATTAATATTATTAAGTCTAGAAAAAATTCATTTTTGCTCGGTTTAAAATATAAAAAACATTATTTTTATCAAAGCATAAATTATATGATTATATATATATATAGTATAAATATCATATTCAGTAGTATCTAATCAAATATACTAATTAAAATTATTTTTTATTTCCTTATACGATAAAATAAAAATATGTAAAATATTAAATTTGTATTATTTATAATTTAATTACATTATATATATATATATATATATTTATTATTAAAATGACGAGTGAATAATATTTATTATAACATATAATTAATACATTAAATAAATTACAGTTTTTATTGGATAAATAATTTTGTTTTCCTATAAGATAATTATAAATATTTACGTAAAATTATTTAATAAACTTTGAAAATTTAAGTGTATAATTGTATGCTATTTTATATTTCTATTATATTTAGTATAATATAAATATATTATATTTTATTATATAAAGTATATATAGTATATATAGTATTTTTTTTATATATAAAATAGATTTTGGAGCTAGAAAAAAATGCACAAAATAAATGTAAATTAGGTATGAAAACCAATTCTATACGTTTAATATTTATTTACAAACACAAAAATCTTATTTCAGTTACCTATTTTAACATGTAACAAAATTGTAAATAGCTAATTTTAATATTCATTCTATGAAATATAATTTTAAGGTAATTATTTTTAAATCTTTAACTATATTTTGCTATTAGGTATATTTTAAAGTTCGATCAATTATCGGTTGAGTAAATATAATTTTTATACTTACTCATTTTATTTGTTATATTATAATTGTTCAGTCTTAAAAATCACAACTTTTATACAAATTAACACGATTATTTTCAATATTTTATTACACAATTACACGTGTTATGTAAAATAGTTAAAGTAAAATGTGTTGTAATATCTGTCACAAATGTTACATAAATGTACTAAAATATGTACTATACATTAAACGTTCAACAAAATTAACGGCTGACGTCTGTACTCTGGATATAATATTGGCGTATTCAGCAATCGTCATCGCCACCACGCTACCGCCACAATCGGCATTGGTGTTTATCATTTCCTAAGAGACCAAATTATACAGGATGGAAATAATGATTCATGTCCGTTGACAATGTGAATTCACTGAGTGCTTCTGTAAATTAACGAGAATAAATAATAATAATAATAATATAAGTGGTATTTTTAAATAGTTTATTAATAAAATAATATTTTTTAATATAATCAATGGTTGTATCGGGGAAAAATTAGGGAGGTACTCTAGGTCTAGTGATTCACAAAAAAGTTTTGTATTCAATGTATTGTTGTTCCAAATCATATCGGTTAATTGTATTCTTCCTAAAAAAATAGAGATACGTTAAAATATTGAAAAATATATAAAGAGTACTCAGTTCCTCACTCCTCAATTCGACCACTGAATAAAATTAATAACCTAAAGGTTAAAAGTATACTATATAAATAGGATAGTGTAAACCGTATATATAGGAATAGTATATGTCTGTATATATATATTATTTTCGTAGATAGGTATAAGGATTAAATCTAAAAGAGTAAAGTTCATAATTTCAAACAAGTTTAAACGAAATCGTTTTTAGATCGAAATATACACTAATACATTGTACAAAACAAAATTTATCGATTTGATTAAGACTTTAAATATACTTTAAAGTGTAAATTCATTTATTGTGTATTATAATATGCTGTTGTTTTTCAGTATGAAAATGTACATTTGTAAGTGAGTGGTAAAAATGTAAAAATGTAAAAATGACGAGTCAGTTATTTTAATAAAAATCGTTAAAGTACTTTACATATTAAAATATCGCGTTTATAGTATACCAGGAATAAATATTTAATTTCTTTATTATTGTTTGTAACATGTAAATGTTTAACTCAATATATACATACAACAATGTCGGTAAACACTTTTAGATTATTTTGTTCCATAAATATAGGATAATATATAGGATATACAATTAAAAACGAAAAAAAATTATAAAATCACTGTTAACTATTTAAATGTAATGATAAACTAGATGAACTAAATTACTAGTAATGTATAAATACATAACGAATTTTTTATAGTATTAAATGTTAAAACAGTTAAATAATAACTTTTATAATTATTACGGTATAAAATATATTAAAATTTACCCAAATATATTTTATTTACTTCAGTTTTATTTATTATACCTTATTTAAATACGAATAGATATTATTAAATTTTGTTTTACGTATACTTCATAAATTCACGTTTTAGTATCTAATATATATTATAAATTTATAATAATTATTACATAGTTGTTGGATATTCGTTAAAATAATCGAATTTTTATATTTTGGTAAAAATGTTGTTTTTTCTGTGTTTTTTAGATGTTTTTAAGTTTAATTATTTTATTATAAAAATATAGTCATAATAAATAAATAATTACTCTTACATAATTACATTCAGTATGTGTACAATACGCAAAATATAATTATTTACATCTTGTTTAAACACTGTAAATTTAATATAGTAGATATAGTCTATTCTATTTTTTTCTGTTTAGATGGAACGAATAACACTAACGAAATCGAGTGAAACAAGATAAACATTGATTCGTGTCAATCAATTATACTGACTTTTTATAGCTATTTTAACAATAAGTCCTAATTTTAGAGAAAAGTATATATAGTCATTTAAGTGTCACTTAAATACGATCCCGTAGAATTGCGTTGCATAGTCATTTTTAAGTAGTATCTTGCATTTATTACACAACCTTTAAAATAAGTGAATTAACTTCTTTAGTAGTACAACAATTTAAAATATTGCTATAAGTTATGGTTTTTGTTATACACATTTTGTATTTTCGTTAAATATTTTAAAAACTAATTAAATATTAAGAATTAAGAATAAGGATCGAATATTTGAATAAATTGATTTCGTAGAACTTATGTCACTATATGAATCTGTCAATATTTTTAAATAATAACTTTGAGGTATTTAGTTGATTATAGTTCAAGTTAAACATTTTATTTATAATTTTCTATCGAACAGTAATTATTAAATCATAACGTTATAACTATATACTGTTTAAGTTTTTACTAATCCAAAATAATGAAAAAAAATATTGGCTAGAAAATGAAAAGAGTATATATAGAATCTATCATTATTGTAAAACTTGGCAAGTGTAAAAACTAAGAAGTTTAATATGAACGACCAGACACGTTGTTAACTTATGAATTAATGGTTTGGCGAATGCCAAAAATTAAAATAAAAATTTTTTCCATATAATTAGTATTATTACGCACATTTATCACGATTAGGATACATATTTAAAAAACATCTAATTTTATGTCTAGAACACAGTATACTAACCGAAAAGAAGATAACCGTAATATTACTGTATTTTGAGTAGTTCATTTGGGTGAGTAGTTCATTCGAATAATTTATTATAATATTAATAATCATAATAAATATTTCTAGATGATATATTATGTTGAGATTAGGATCATTCATGTTAAAAAATTGTTAACGTTACGTGAATACTGATTAATTGCAGGCACATTTTCGACAACGATTTAATACTCGTCAATGAACGTTCCCTTAACAACGAAACAATTAATTTCCCTTTAGGAAGTAAAAAATGACGAACACCAGAAATTATACACACGTAATGAAAAACGAATTTGACATTACAACGCGTACATATATAGTATGCGTATATATGGTTAAGTATAAATTTATATACATCGAAATTACTAATATTAATTTACCGCTTTGATTATTTTGAAACTGTATTAAAAAAAGAAAGTACACGAGGATACAGAAATTAATTGCCCACTTCTATTGGATATCCTCAACATTCGACGATAAAATACGGGGTAATGGCGTGGTTTTTTATCGTAAACCATATGAAACATAGTGCGATATCAGACGGTGTTTCGTTAGTGTTATTAATGAACGGGATATAATAAATAATAGGATGTCTCTCGATAGAAATAGTGAGTAGATTTTTTTATTTTGTAAAATTTGAACACATTAATGTGACCAAGATACGGAATGGGAATATTTAAAACTTTTGCGTTAATGCGTCTTTAATATTATGACACGAAAATAATAAGAATCGAAAAACATTTTCGAATTTAATAAAACGCAACGTTGATCAATATTTTCGACGTTCAAACAAAATGTGCATTGAATTGTTATTAATTATGCGTTGTTTTTAAATATTGTTAAAATTTAAAACAAATTAAAATGGTCTGCAATCGAACTGTTAGTTTTCTTTAAAAGATCGCTTATTCGCAAAATAAAAATAACAAATAATTACATTTATATGATATGTGTGTGTGTATTTTAACAAATGTTTTGGTTTATTTATATATATTAATTCAAACACTATTTATAGTATGTGTCGGTTATGATTATAACAATGAGAAACTTGAAGGAATTGAAGGTCATTTGTTTATATAAACGTATCCAAGTTATCCAAATAACTTATTCGAATTTTAGTTTTTATGTTTTTAAAACAATAATAATCGTTAAAATTCTTAACGTACTCTTCATGATTATTAAATTTCAATTCGAAAATAGGAGTATTTTTCATAAAGTAATAAGCACTCTTATATTAGCGCTCTACTTCCTGTTGATTTACTAATATATCAAAGTAAAATAATTATTTTTTATTCTGGAATAAGATTTTAAAAATATATTTTCCTAACCCTTTAACGATTTAATTATTTTTTCAGTATTCCTGTTGAGAATATGAATTGTTTTACGAATATATTATGAAAGTAATAACGTCAATTACATTATTTTTTCGCTAAAATTCGTATGAGTATAACTATTGCTCATAAAATTTATTTTTTCCTTACATTTATACGTTGTATATAAAGTATACAAATGGCTTTTTCCAATTTCTATACTATACGACTAATTAGTATTCAGATATCAAAGGTTAGACATAAGACCATAGCATATTTTCAATTTATATTTTTTAATGAATTCAGCTTTTATAATTTATTAAAACAATACTGTAGGCATCTAATAAGCGAAGAGTGTAGTATAAAAAATAATACAGTATATTGCTTAACATCATCCAGGCAACTTTATAACAGATCAAAGATAGGTAATTCTTCTTTTACATTTTCAAAATTTTCGGTTCATGTTCAGTGATTATGTTATTTGTGTAAAAATGTAAATTATAATATTACAGGAAATAAGGAATGAACAAATGAATCTACTTATATTTTTATACTTGTATATTGTATTGTTTATTAGATAATACATTTATACTAGGCCATATATCTGTTGTAAATAATTTAAATAGTATAAAACACATTTTATTGTAGTATATCATAATATATTACATAAGTTCATACATTTATTTTACAAAAAATCGAATTTAAAAAAGTAAAAAAAAATATTGATAACAATAGAAATAAGTAGAAAAACCATTACATTAATTTTAAAGCTTAAGTAATCACAAGGTACAATTAAATTGTGTAAACATAAAATACTGATTAAGTTTTTGTTTTTAATTATAAAAATTATAATACTCATTTTTTTACATTATGAGCTACAAATAAAATTAAATAATAGATTTAAATGTATCATTAATAATAACGATTATAGTTTTTGGTCTCGAAATAATGAAAATAAACAAATTATTTTCAAACATGACCGGCTAAGTATCAATTAAAAATAAATTCTTATAATTATTTCACTAACAAAATCATAATCAACAATTTTGGTTGATTTATAACTAAAATATTACATTGTATACACTATGCATGCAAAAAAGTTTTATGTAACAATTAGTTTCCTTCCTATTTTGCATAATAAATACACAATTTTCAAATGTGAAATTAATTAAAAAGGAAAAATATAGTAATTGTGACTAATGAAAAAATTATAAATAACTAATGATAATGGCACTAAATAACAGTGCATGTGTTACTTATAGTTGAAATATAAAGTTAAAATGTTAAAATTTATAATAATAGTTGTAAAGATCTGTTAATTTTAAGCTGTACAAAATATTGTTTTATTTCAAAATCAACTTATGAAATTTTTTAAAAAAAATTGGCAGTAGCACAGCTGGATTACCTGTAAAACTAGGTACAATAATTAAAATAAATTATAACTCAAACATTAATACTTAGTAAACATTTTACAATTATAATAATAATTAATAACTAATATTAAACAAATAAACTATAAAATTGAAAATACATTGAATAAAATATATCAGTGTTAAATTTATATTCCAACTACTAAGTATAAATACACAGAGAATCAAATAATTTTTTTTTTTTTTGTATAAAATAAATATGATTAAATTAATTATTTACTTATTAAAATTTAGATTATTATTGGGTTTACAAAAATTACATCACTTATTCTAGAACAAAAATTCTCAATATTATAAATTAATTTTAGAGAAGACACGTTGTCTGAAGTACTGCCTCAAGCTTTCTGGATAGTGGGTGTATTGTTGATATCGTATTAAAAAAAAAAGAGGACACTTTAAATTGATACATGTTAACTTATTATACATTATTAAGATTCTATAAAACATTAAGTAAAAACACTTTCAATGTATACATGGCAGTTCTAATACATAATATTCTGTAATTTTAAATGACTTAATTTTTTGGAACTTGTAAAAAGGTTAAAAACTTGTTTAAAAAAAAAAAGATTATCAATAATTTGCAACATAATATGTACACATAAGACTATTGCATTCATGACTCAAACATTAATATTAAACACAAGTTTCATCATTTTCATCACTATCTGATTTGTTAGTTCTGGTGAGTGTATAACCAGAAGATTTATGAGATTTCCTTGCATCTTTTTTTCTTTTAATCGCATCGTTCCATCTCTCTTTTTTTGGTGTAATTGTTTCATACGTGTGATTTAATGGATTAGCACTTGAACAATCAGAAACTATTACATGTGGACTGCTACAAGTTTCTTTTTCACTTATGTTTCGTCCACAATCAGTAACACTGTCTGAAATCCCTTCACAACTAGCACCACTCATTTGACTAGTGACGAATTCCTCGGTTGAATAATCTCTTGGTTGTGTATATTTGCGTTGATATTGAGATCGACCATCAACTTCGACATACTCATGATCAGTAATAGCACTATCTGAGAATACACCATTCTGTTTTAGTTCCAAACGTAAATTATTGGTTTTACCATTTTGACCGTAATAAACACCATTATCTGTTAATTCTGGCGAAGTCAATGGTGGACGCCTTGGTAAGTTATTTTGTTTTCTTCGTTGTTTTTTAAAAAACCGTTTTGCCACAGTTATTTGATGTGGATTGTAGTAATCAATTTGTCGTTCAGTATTCAACTGATGTCTCATCATGACAAATTGCAGCTGAGGTGACCTAAATGATTGCAATGACACAACTTCACTATTTGATTTAGGCCTTACTGATTGGAAACTATCAGTCCTAATAGATGGGGCGTGAACAGAATCAACAACTTTCTTCCTTCCCCAACGATGTTCTTTAAGTTCTATAAATGCATTCTGAATGTCATTTCGAACAAATATATAAAACCACATTATCAAAAAGTTTTGAAGTATATTGAAACAAGCAAACCATATACCTAACCACAGTTGTATAGTCGATCTATGCATAACTGCAACATTAAAATAAGTCATTGTAACTGTTAATAGGTACCCTAATAGTGTTCCATTAAAAAATCTCAATTGAATAACTGGAGACTGTTCAGGATCTTCTACTTTACTAGAAGGTGTTGTGAGACTACGGCAACTGTTGTGTTCTACCATGCTATTTGTCTGGTCCAATAATTCCAAATCTGTAGCTTGTGTACCTTCTGAAAGCTGCACATTAGAGTCAAGATCATTGGCAGCACAAGAAACTAATAAACTCAGTATGAAGATACAACTAATAACCACTAAAGCTACAATAATAATGAAACTAAAAGCAGGGCCAGGTTTCAAAAAGCAATATTCTCCTTCGTGTCCTCCATAACCAGGTAGATTAACAGCACTTGACATTCCACATAAGAGCATTGGTATACCCCAACCTACCATGTATATACCTAATAATGGTTTTTTGACCATAACATCTTCATGAGGTATATTCATACCACCACCATCATCTGATGGGGTACCAGCTGGAAGAAAGGGTTTTCTTACACGTTTATACAATACTCTGAAAAAAAGAAAAATTAATTTTAATTTTATGTGACATAATATTAAATAATTATAAATTATTAATATAATTTAACTATAATATTTATGTAACAAATACAACTTACCTTATAGTTACAGTCATCCAAAATAATGGAGCTAAGCTGAAAAATTGAATTAGTAATCCAATTATTTGACAAGTTCTAGAGTTTTCAATGCGATGAATGCCGTTACTAAAATAAGTTAGAAAAATGTTGTTTAAACTATAAATACCTCAAAGTTTGTATTTTAAACATATTTATACTAACCAATAAATTAAATAAAACATTGCCATTGCGAACCAAGTATTGGGAAGTGAGTGTTTCAATTTTTTGGCCATTTGTATGTTATTGTTTAATATTATATAGAGACTGACTGAAAATAAAAGAAATATACTTCCAGCAAAGGTACCAATATAAATTGACGTGTGGGCATACAAGACTTTCTTTTTTGTAGTACTGAAACATTATATTAATTAATATATAATATTACACATGTAATAATTAATATTAATACTGTACTTATTTGCTGGAGGTAAAATATTATGTATCAACGTTGGACTCATAGTTAATGCAAAATAACCAAATCGATTACATCTATATACTAACATACCACCACCAATGTGTGCTAATTGACAGCTAGTATTTGGATTTATATCCCAAAGTCCAGACAAAGGATTCCACCATGATGGGCTTGGTCTCATTGTTAAGTAACGATCATAATTCTCAGGTTGACGTAATGCTATAATAAGAGGCTCTTGTGTAATTTCCATTTCCACACCAACTAATTTTGTCATTAACACACAAGATTTTATTTCTGTAGGTATTAGAGTAACATTGTTTTCAGCCATAATCATTGGTTCAGGGAACATTTTCCCATCTTCATATACTGTGAATATTAATTTTAGTTCATTGGTAAATAGATTTTTTTTAGAATCACTTGGAAATATTGAGCCTGGTACTTCTATTAATGCTTCAATAATCTAAAAACAACAACAATAATAATAATAATAATAATAATAGTAATAATAATAATAATAATAATAATAATAATAAACATGTATAGCGTGAAGACAAAGCAGGAAGAATGATTTGCTTTGATAACTAATTAAATAACAAAACAAATTTAAATTCATATTTATATATTTAATTAAGGGTAGCTTCAAAGAAGATGTTAGACATTTGTCACTGCCTGTTCCTTTAAAAAATTGTTATAAATATAACTAGTAATTGTACAATTGAAGTTTTCCAATTATGAATAAATGTAGAATTTGCTCTTATATTTTATATATATATTTACTTTATTTTGAGGAAGAGTATGATTGTTATAAACATAACACATCAAAGAATTCATCGTGGTTGGAGTATCTTCATCTCGTCCCCAAACACAAGTCAAACCATTAAAATTTTCTTTGGAAATAATAAATTCTTCCATCGCTATAGCTGATGTCTAAAATAAAAATTATAACATATTCACATCAAAATAAATATAATTCTAATTACAATTTTTAACACAACGAATCTATCAATTAAAAATAATGTACCCAGCGAGAATTTGACATTGAGGTAAATTCTAAGGAAGTTTCCAAAGCATTTACGAGTCTGGAAGTAGATTTATCATTCTTTTGAGCAGCCAATAGCAAATCTTTAGGTAATTCAGCCATTAAACTTATTAAATCCACGACAACTGGTGCTAACTAATAAATATATATTTATTTTAAATATAGTTGACTTTTAGATAAGAAATTATCAAATTACTGATTTATCATCACGTATCACATCCAAATAATCATCTACTATATCTGCAATATAACTGATATCAAGATTATCTTTGATTTCATTAAAATGATCTCTCGTGTAATTAAATAACTGTCTAGCTGTTTCTGAGCTTTCTTTATGAGTGACATTTGTCTAAAACAAATAGAATTGCATATTAAGGAAATTAAAAATTTAGTTTCAATTACTAAATTACATTTTTCATACCTTGGATTGGGTATAAAAAATACGAGTAATTGGACTTGTGTAAGGACAGTCTGAAGTGTCAGGTACATCCCATTTACCATCCAAGTTACAGTGTCTTGTAACAGTTCCTCTAGCTAAAGGTTCAACTTCTTCATTTGCTTGACATTGTTTTACAGTAAACACATCAGAGATTGTACGAGTCCAAGTATATGTTCCTTTGTTATCTTTACTCTCTAAAAATATAAAAATGATTTTATTCTTAAGTTATGAAATATGATGTAAAATAAACAAAAAAGTTACCTTCAACTTCACAAAATCTAGTCTTATTTGATATAACAGTAAGTGAAATAGATTGAATTTGAATTCCACTAGGAGAATTTAATTTACATTCATATTTTCCAGTATGGTTTGAATTTAGTTTTGCTATTGACATATTACTGCAGAAAAAAAGATTATAATATTTTATAACAATTTTAAAAAAGAAATAGCTTTTATTTAAAATGTTTATATTTGGGTACTGATAATTGCTTTTTACTAACTACCAAAAATCAATTAATATAATTGTATTCTCATTAAAATCAATTAAATTATAACCTTTACCTTTGAATTAATCCTGTATTTTTGAAATCTCCATCTGTAACAACTATTGAATTATTATAATTTAATGCACTTATATTCCATGTCACAATAACTCCTTCCAATGCATCTGTGCCAATGGCACGACATAACAATTCTATTGAATCATCTTCAAAAAGAACCTTTACAAAATGATAAAAAACAATTTAAATATTAACAAATTAAAGATTTATAAATAGATATTAAGTAAACAATTATCTATTTACAAGATTTATATTAGGTATAATTTCAATTGCTGGTGTCACGTTTGATTTTGAACGTATACAGTTCAACATATCTAGACGTAAATTTTTAATTGGTGTATCTTTCAAATTTGAAGGTTCATGACATTCAGATTTTGGACCAAGTTTTACTTTTCTTTTAACCCAATCAAGAAAACCAGAAATATCACAATCACAAACTAATGGGTTATCAGATATGTCTCTATAAATATAAATTAATATATATTTTTAAATTATTAATGATACCAATAATAACTTACAATTTAGTGAGATGAACCAAAAAAGTGAATGTATTGCCTGGTATTTGAGCAATATTATTTTTGTTTATTTTCCTAAAAGAAAAAATTAATTTTAAAGAAAAATAGAATAGATAATTTATCTTTTATTTCTTACAGTTGTTCTAATGAAAAAAGTCCTTCAAACATGCCTTGAGATATGTTTTTGAGTTTGTTGTCAGTTAATGTCCTATAATTTAATTTGGTTATTATAAATTACATCAGGTAGAAAAACAATATTTTATGTACAAACAAGAATTGGTAACTTACAAGATTTTAAGATTAGGAGTACCACGAAACGCTCCATCTTGAATGATAGTTATTAGGTTTTTGGTCAGATCTCTTAAACATAGAAAAATACATAAATCTAAAATCAAAACAGTTCATTATTCAAATACAACTTACAGTTTTTGTAGAGTTGGAATTGGTATAGCATTTGTTGGCAGAGCGGCAATCACATTGGTAGACAGATCTCTGGAAAATGTGAAAAAATGTAATGAAATAACAACGAACAAACACAAATCATAGTACAACTTACAAGAAAGTCACGCCTGTGATGTTGTACAGTTGGGCAAAGGGTATCTCATTAAGATACATTATTGGTTTATCGAGTCCGCCGCATTTAACTTTGCTGAATTTATCGCCGATTCGTTTTTTTGGGCAAGCACATCGTTCCGGGCAGATAGACGAGAACGATGGCAACAACGACGCGTCTATCTTCTGAGCGGTCGGCGTCCCGACCACCAATAGCAACAGCAGCCAATACACCACAGTCATTGGACGCATGACGATTGTCGGTGGTTTTAATACCATTTACCGTTTCAATATGAGATCACCATAACCGACGACTACATGACTACAATTAACCGACTCCATTGCCGGGAATCTGACCGCGGTTTACTAACAAACCGGTACAATGGTATAATGGGAATATAGGGTTTATAATCGGGTAAATGGGGTGGGGAAGGGTAGAAATGGTGATACGATAGCTTTCAAACGTCGCGAATGTCCGACGGCATTCTGCGTTTGTTTACATTCTGTAGAATGACGATAGAAAATCTAATAACAAATTGAAAAAAAAAACAAAACAAAAATAACAATAAATAAAAACGCTATGCATAACCTCAAAATGCGAGCAATAAAGAGAGGTTGACGACCGCATTCAGTTTGGGTGATAGGTAATATATATTTATTATACTCTCAATAGTTCGGGCTCTGTCGTCTTTTATCTTCAGTCAACAATAATACCTACTCCTGTAAATCATCCTGTAATATTTCGGACAGGTACTCTTCGTTTCTAATTATTTAATTCGAAACCTGTAAAAGATTCCAGAATTTTATGAAGTTCGTCGTTATCACACTAATACGACGAAGATAACGGTGTTGTTTTTGTTAGATCTTTTGTTAGTTTATCATTGTTCATCCGAGAATTGTACTTTGCAATATTACGACTTAGAATCCGTCATTTTCGTTGTCCTCTTACGTCTACTGTCGGTTTCTGGTCGATCCTAAATATCCAAATAAATACATAGAATGGCTAGCGCCAACGTCAATGTAAGTTTTGCCTGCCAACGGTGTTCTGTACCTATTCGGTTGGATGGTTCGTTCAACAACATTAGCGAACACACAATTGCCGAACTTTCACGTGAGTATTTCTAAATTAATATTATTAATTCGTTTATTATTACACTTTAATGTTTGTCATATCGTAGTGCCAATTGTTACATGCCCTGAAGTTGATCTTGAATCTCAGTCTAAACATGTTGATCATATGGTACCTGGCTTTCATCTTAATGACTCGTCCAATGGTAACCATGGATTTACATTACTGGGTGAAGGCGAAACACCAACACTTAGCCATCAAATGAAGGTGATTGTATATACTTATAATAATGTAGTTCCTGTTTTGTTTACATACATAATATGTTTTATCTGTTTCAATGTAGGTTACTGCCAATCTATTTGATATTGTGTCTGGAAATTCAAAAGTGAATCATCCCTTATGTGATGAGTGTACTGATGTATTAATGGACATGATGGAAGAAGAACTTCAACAGGCTGAAGCAGATTATACAGATTATAGCAACTATTTGAAAGAGTATTAACTTTATTTACTAATTTATATACCTTATTTTCATTGTAAAGCAATTATTAGTGATACATTTTTATATTATTTTAGACTTTCTACTGAAGAACCAGAAGACATGGATGCATTGACTAAAGAGTTAGAAGATGTAAGTGAAAAAAAATGATTTCTTATAGAGATATTTATTAAAATGTAGTATATAAAATTAACGGTGATGTACATATAACATATTCGCTATATAAGTAATACTAATAATATGTTTATAGTTGATGAAAGAAGAAAAAAAGCTGATGAGTGAACTAAGCAATTTACAAGAAACTGAAAATGCATTGGATTGTGATATCAAGGAAGCTGAAAAAGAAAGAGAAAGATTAATTAAAGAAGAAGAGAAATACTGGAAAGAATATAGCAAATACAGAAGAGATTGTATTCTTATTGATGATAAACAAAGAAGGTAGTTTTTGTGTTGTATATTAAAAAAAAAACATTTATTTTAAAATAATCGAAACATTTTGTTTATTAAAGTAAAATATTTATTAATTTATATACATTTATTAATTATTAATGTATATAATTTATAGCGTTGAATGCCAAATAACTTACACCACAACACAATTAGCTAAATTAAGAAAAACAAATGTATTTAATGCGACATTTCATATATGGCATCATGGTCATTTTGGCACAATTAATAAATTACGATTAGGAAGATTGCCATCAGCTCCTGTGGATTGGGCCGAAATTAATGCTGCTTGGGGTCAAGTTACATTGCTCTTAGTGTCATTAGCCAGATATATGAATTTAACGTTTGAGAAATATCGTCTTGTTCCATATGGAAATCATTCTTATGTTGAAGTAAGTAGTGAATTTAATATTCTGCTTTCTTCTTTCGCCTTATTTTACCAGTTATTTAGGGTTGGCCAATTAAATTTTGCTTTATTAATAAAAATATATAAATTTATATTACATTAATTTAATATTTGTTTTATACAGTAGGTTCAAATAATTTGAATTTCCACTATTTATGTTCTAAAGTAAATCTTTTTTTATTAATTTTTAGTTCTCTATAAGAATTTTAACTTTATATTAACATAATTATAAAAGTAACTTAATAATAATCGTTAAATATTATAATTTATAATTACTAGTTTAATTTCTGCTAGAAATTAAAGATTTCTTATTATGTTGTTTACTTTTAAATTGGTTTGGATTATTTATGTGTTAATATAAAAAAAATTGACAATGAACATGTTATAGGTTTTAGGAGAAAAAAAGATATTACCATTATATGGTCAAGGTGGTATACGCTTTGTTTGGAATACAAAATTTGATTTGGCGATGGTGGCATTTTTAGACTGTCTTCAACAATTTAAAGAAGAAGTTGAGAAGGGTAATTCTGGATTTCATTTACCATATCGAATGGAAAAAGGCAAAATTGAAGACTCTGCTACAGGAAACACTTATAATATCAGGTAATTACATCAACTTTGTAATATAATTATTAGTAAATATTAATGTTAATGGTAAATTTTGTTTTAGAATACAATTGAATTCCGAAGAAGGTTGGACTAAAGCTTTAAAGTTTATGCTAACAAATTTAAAATGGGGCCTAGGTTGGGTTTCTGCTAAAATTAACCACGAAATGTAGGGAAAAAATTTTGTCCAAGAGTTTAAAAGATAATTTATATTTTGTATACATCTGTATAAATTTTAAGATTCTATGTAAAATAATAAATTTGTATTTAATTAGTTTTGTTTATTTTTAAGAAATACATTTTATGTTGGTCAATAAAGTACTGTATTCCAGAATTAAAGAATATGATGATATTGTACAATAATAACAGTTCTTTATTAAGTTGATAAACACAAACATATTAAGTAGTTAAATATAATCTAGATTACACATGTTAAAAAAGAACAGTAACTACATAAATATACTTGTATATTTGTACGAATTAATATTAAGAAAAGTTATTCTATGGTTATTAGTTATGATGAATTTGAGACATATAAAATAAATCCATTGTCGTCTACTATCTATTTATGTGCAAGACCAGTCTGTAGATAATACAAATAATATAGTTTATTTAATAAACATAACAGAAAATTTTAAATCAAACAATTTGCTAATATTTATGGCTTCAAAACAATTTTGTTGGTTAAAAACCACATTAACCCGAAAAGAAAACTAGATGACCCATTTAGGACTTCTGACTGTGTGACAATATCTCTAATTTGTGGTATAGTATATTCTACAACTTCGATGTCTTCTCCCTCATTTGCAAGACCACCTCCTTCAGAAATTTTCATTTGATCAGTAACTTCAGTATAAAAAAATGTCATGACTGAACCAGCTGTACTTAAAGCAGTTCTAAAAAGAAGAAAATTATATTTAATTAGAACATCTACTAATATGTAAATGTATACAATTCATGATATTAACTTATTTCGCAATTCCTAATAAAATAAAGAGTTCTTTTTTATTATAGTTCAATTACATAATATAACTACATGAAATATTTTCAATGAAGTTATATATAAACTTGGGATACTGACTCATATATTCTGTATTAAAACAAACAAGCAAACATTTATACTTAAATAATTTAATCTTGAAATGGAATTATTTATAAACATACTTTTAGTATTTATAATTTTAAAAACAAAAGAATATAACCTGCAACTAATAATTTTTTCCATGTCTGACACTTTGACTTCATAACCACATTCTTCTCGAACTTCATCAACAGCTATTTCTTCCAGACTTTTGTTTTTATCTACAATACCAGCACAGAATTCTATAGTCAAACCAATGCTGGGTGGATATTTATCAGTGTTGATAGGTCCTTCTAATGGCCGATCATGTTCTGGTATACTTCTGTAATAAACACCTAAAAATATGAATACATGATCAAATTACAGATATAATGATAGAAAAATTAGTACCTTAGTGTTACCTGGTCTAAATTGTTTGACACATACCAACGTATTTCTAGTTCTATTATAAATGATCACATATACTCTGAATATCAAACAAAGAAATAGTTAAAAATCAAACACATGAACATAATAATTTAAAGAAATCAATAAATTATATGTATTTTTACGTATGGTCTTCAATTATGAAAATACAAAATGTATTTACCCATTATGACTATCAATCAAGTCCCATTTAATTTCTTTTCCTTCCTGAGGAACAAAATAAAATATGTTCAAAATTACAATAACGATTAATATATTAAAATGACTGAGAACAATATACCCGTTTGAATAACAAGGAAAATGGCTTGATGAACGCAGACTCCGTTGTTTTAACGACTCTGACATCTTTTACAGGCTTCATGAGTCTGTGTTAGCTTAACATATAAGATAGAAGAATATTGATGACAATTGTAAAGTGATTTACCGAACAATAGGAAAAAAAGTATAATTTAATGTTGGTTTTGTCTAATACATTTTTTAATTCGTAAAATGGATACAATTACATAATATTATTATTAAGTGGAAAGTTTGTTTCCTTTACAAATTATATTTTTTTTCAGTATCATAAATTATAGAAAATGTTAACTGTGTAATAAATTGTCGTGGTCTAGAACAAAATGTTAGGAGTAAATATTACCATAGATACCAACGAAAGATAGTGTGATAAAGTTAATCACGGTTTTGTAATTTTTAGTATTACATGGAGTAGAAAAATTCGTACTTTCATATTTTGGCCGACCTCCAAATTCGGTCATTTAACAGCAGCTGTGATATATTCGAATTCTAGAAAGTCTAAACGTCTTTTTCATTTTGTTAAAATTTCTAACGAAAAGCAATGATAGTTTTTTTAACAGGCGCTTCTGGTTTGTTGGGAAGGTCCGTCCATGAACGGTTTTTGAACGAACCTGAATGGATTGTATATGGGACATCATTTAAAAGGCAAGTACAACAATGCACCTACTGGAGACCAACCAACAATATATATAATTTTTTTTTTTTAACTTAAAATAAACTTTTTAACATTATTTCTACAATCTGTTATATATTTTAATAATGTGTAAGTGATAAACGATTTTATGACAAGAATAAGGGAATAAAGAAACCTTCCAGTAAAGGCACTTTTACAATTAGTAGTTAATTACAATTACAACAGTATGTTTGCAATTTCCGTTATTAAAATATTAGATGAGTAGGTTCCGACACCATCGCCGTTTTAATCTTTTTTGGGGATTACTAGGAATATTTGAGATGCAAGACTTTATTAAGGGATTTGCATGGTTTTGTAGATTTGAGTTGAATCGTTTGTAAAAAGATTTTACTACGTTCTATAGAGGGATGATAGCAAAATTATTGTGTAAGAACTGATTTGAAACATAAAAGTGTGCTTTGGTTATAGCACAGAGGGTTTTAGATTGAAAGCGTTGTATACAATTTGTGTTTGATTCTTTTGCAGAGCACCATAGTATTTAGGTTGGCAATTTGATATGATTATAAGTTAGGAGAGAGCGGAGAAGATGAAAACAATCATTAAGGGATAAAAGTTTGTTACGTAAGTGTGGTGACTAGGTAAAACGTTGGTTAATTATGATATCTAGATAGCGAATGTATTGAGCGGTAGGGTTTGTTCATTAGGGATAATTGACGAACATTTTTCCGTTTTAAGAGTAAATGTACAGTGTATGGATTTGGTTTAGTTAATTTTTACACCCCATTACTTGTACCATTTCTCAAGGAGGAAAATGTGATCTTGGATGTGTGAGAATGAAACAGTTGGGTCATGATTGTTGGTTATTAGAGCTTTATTGTCGACAGTCACCAACAAGAGTGGTAGGGTGCATCGGTTGATTGGAAATGAAGATGTTAAACAAGAGAAAAGCGTTAACTGCATCTTGAGGAACTCCTGTGTTAATTGGTTTTTGTGGAGAAATGCATGAGCCATAACGTACTGGGAAGAAACGATCTTCAAAATATGATTTAAGTATTAAGTAGTGGTTAGGTGATAAGAGGAATTTAAATTTGAGCAGAAGGCCTGCATGTCAGACGCGATTGAACACTTGAGAGATATCTAAGCAGTCACCAGTGCAATACTCTTTTTTCCTCTAGGGAGAAGAATATTTTGTCTACTTACAGTAGATCTGATAAATTGTGGAATGTCTGCTACAAAAGCCAAATTGAGTCAGGTAAAACTTTTGTTTCTTTAGTAATATTTAGAAGTATTTTAAGTAAGATTTTTTTGAATACTTTAGATAGAATTGGAAGTAGACTTATAGGTTTATATGATGATGGATATTCGGGTGTTTTTTATTTAAGAATAAGTATGGCGGTTGAATATTTCTATAGTAAAGGGAAGTATGATAATCTAAGCATAGAGTTAAATAGGTAGGTTAAGAGTATAATAACTTTCTGAGGTAGCTGGTTGAGTATTTCTGCTGTTATTAGATTATAGCCTGGAGATTTTTTTTTTAGGGAAGTTTAGATATTGTGTAATATATATAATCAAAAATCAAATTTATTTTTAGAACGGGTCCAAAGTTGACAAAATTGAATTTGTTGGATAATGATGCCGTTACTAATCATTTAAATACTATTCAACCTAACATAATTGTTCATTGCGCTGCTGAACGTTTTCCAGACAAAGTAGACAAGGATCCTCAGGGTGCTTATGAACTGAATGTTGAGGTTTCTGCACATTTAGCAGATGTCGCAAGTAAATTTTTAAATATAAACAATAAAATGATAATTATTATGTTATAAAATTTAGACAAAATCAATGTACAGAATACTTTATGACAATGCCAACATTAAACCAAATTATTATGTCATGCAACCTATCCAAAAAAAGAAAAAAAGAGCTAAAGATTAAATATAAGTTCCATTTATTACAAGTTTAATTATTTTTTTAAAAATATTTGTTTTTTTTTCAGATAAACTTAACGTACCTTTGTTGTATATTAGTACAGATTATGTGTTTAATGGTGACAACAGTCCATACAAAGAAACGGATGATCCAACACCTATAAATGAATACGGAAGATTAAAATTATTAGGCGAAAAAGCTGTTTTAGCTACAAATCATAGTAAGTTTTAAAAGTATCACGTAGAATTATTAATGGGTATCAATGAAGAATGTTTACAAATAAATTACAGAAAATATAGTTCTTCGTATTCCTGTACTTTATGGACAAGTTGAAAGTTTAGAAGAAAGTGCAGTAACTTCTTTATTAACAGGATTACAAAAATGTCAAGGCAATAATGAGTTATTTAAAGTTTCAAATTATGAACTTCGCAACCCTTCCAATACTAATGATATAGCAAACATTATATTTAATTTAGTGAAAAAAAAAATTGCACCAGTAAGTAAATATTTCAAACTTGTTAATTTTGTTGTGTATGTTTTGTACAATTATAATTTGATTAAAATGTACAGGGTAATAATATTAGTGGTATTTATCACTGGTGTGGAAAAGAAACATTTACTAAGTATGGTATGGTGGATAAAATGGCACACATTTTTGGTATGAGTATGGAACGTGTAGTTCCAGTAAGTGGAAGACAAAGTGGAGTAAAGCGTCCATTTAATACTTTGTTAGATGTTTCACGCATCAATCAATTAGGTATTGGATCACATACCAACTTTGAAGATGGAATTAAATCTGTACTAGCCAATTGGATTAACAAGTAGTTATGTTAATTATATACAGTGGCACTAGAAGCATTATAGTATTGTATAATAAGTACAAGTGAACTAGTAAATTTTTTTGTTTAATTTTTCTGAATGAAAATAAAATTTGTTATTATTTTCCCATGTTTCCATATTCTGTTTTTGAACTTATTAAGTTTCTAACTTATTAACTTGCTTTAGCTTAAGTCTAATTATATTTAACTATTTTAAAATAATGAGTATGTTAAAATGTTATGTAAAATGTACTTTTTTTTTATTTATTTAAAAAAGCTACATACAAACAGCATATTAAATATAAAAGCTTAACGTTTAAAAAATTAAAATAAATATACTAAGGAACTAAGAACAAAATTGTATAAAACAAGAATAAAATACAATGAAGCTATTGTCTACAATGAATTAAAAGTGGTAAAAAACAATTGATATATAAGTGCTAGGAAAAAAGAAAAATCAAAATGATGAAACCAGAAGACAAGAATAGAAAGATAATATTGGATATAATGAACGGACAAGATGAATTTAATGTTAAAAGGGAGCTGTCGATGTTATTGTTGAACAAGAAGGAAAAAAATGAGAACCTGTAACGAGACGATCTGGGACAATTAAAAAAAATGTGAACAAAATCTCCTTATGGAGGTTCCGAAGAGGAATTACACATACAAAAAGGAGAATTCAGACCCAACAAAAAATCATCGGCCGGTAATCTGTTATGACCGAATCCTAATCTAGAAAAGGACACAATGTGGGATTTCGAAAGCTTGGAGTTAAAAAATCAAGATCATGAGATAACTGGAACAATTGATTTGTATTATTTAGCAAAATAATTATAAGAGGACCATATATCCTTCTATGCACAATAGATTTTCGAAAATAAGAAATAAGATTGGAAGAAGGAATTTTAGATATACCAAGATTAGAAAGGAAAGAAGTCGCAGATTTCGCTAGTGAGTCTGCCATTTTGTTACCAACGATAGAAATATACTTTAATGTTATTAAATTCATTTTAACGTTAAAGTGAAACAATTTTCTAATAATGTAATATGCATTTTGTAATTAAATGAAATGTTCTATATGTTGTTATCTATAATGTTACATATATTTTAATTGTTTTATGTATAAAATATACATTTTTACTTTTCATATTTTAATTACAAATATAGAATATAATTATCAATGATGGTTAAATAATTTTTTTCCAGTTTTGTATGCTGTACCAAAAAAAACGAAGAAAATTAACATCTTTATAAATGTCTATGATTTCTTTACAGATTTCTTTGAGTGGTAATACAATTTGATTAACACAAACAAATTTAATACCGCTTATTACGATTATCTTGAGTATTTAATAAACCAAAACAGATAATCATTAAAACAAAGGTTTTTTTTAAATAAATATTTTATTTAAGTAAATATATAATTCCAAAGGTACTGTATAGGTAATTATTGGTATTTTTGTATTATCCATTTATGGTTTGACAAGGTTTGTCACCACTATAATTATAATATTACTTAATATCATTGTGAATGATCTTTAGGCTCTAAATTGTGAAAAACATTCTATATTTGATAAGCCCATAAACAATTATATTAATATTGGTTTTTTAGATATAACTTTAATTTATCTTTAAAATAATTTTTTGAAGTTGTAAATGTTATTTTTTTGCATTTACTTAATTGTTATAAGAAAAAAATTAGTTACAATAAATTTGATTGATTGCGTTCAGTGACCTATTAACGGAACGGTTTTGGAGATAACCCTCACCAGAAAATGTTTAAGAATTAATTTCTTATGAAATGTATATTTTTAATCAATAATATCGAAAAACTAAAATATTTTTAAACTTCAATACATATAATATAACATGTTCGTTAAAAATGAATAATTTATTAAAGTTTATATGTCTTGTTTTGTTAGGATCATCCATTTTGTTAATGTAAAAATTAAACACCTCTATTTCTTTTTTTGGAACACAGTATGCAACCATTTAAGGTTTTTTTGACAAATTGGTTAGTATAAATTATGATCTATTAGTTACGCTACTTTAAATGGATACATATATTCCTGATTTTAAATAATATACAGAAAAGAATGATATTTTAAACAAATTTACCTTAAATAGCTGTATAGTGTATAATAAATAATACTTAGGACCACAGCTGGTAAAGTTCAATAATTAAATTTTACGTTTCTTCGACGTTTCTTTTTATATTATTCTAAGTTCTATGATTTACAATAATAAATACAAAATAAAATAAATAATATTAATGGGGAAAAACAGTTAGCATTGTTCGTAACTTATAAAACGAAATAGTACTGAATTAAATTATACACGTTTAGCCTAATTACAGACGTTTAATGATAAATGTGTCTTAACCATTTAGACTATTCTGATTCAAAATAAAATTTTATCCTGTAATTAATTTTAATACATAATTTGTTTTTATTATTTTTCCTGAAAATTGTAAACGATTCTATAAATAGACAAAACTGAGATTTAATAAAACTGTCCTATTACCACCATTACGGTATAAAATAACGAATAAACCAAATAATAAATTATGTAACACATATAATACATAATAGAATATAGAGCACGTTAAAACACTAAATAAATACGAATTGTAAACTAATGAATATTTATATACGTTTGAATGTTCGAACGAAATATGGATATTAATTTGAAAACGATTTTTTAAAAATTTTTCATTTAATTTACGGTAATTTTTAATTTGTAAAGTGGTCGATAAAACAATATTATACCATAATATGACACTTTCGACGTATATCATGACTCGTTAATTGCCATGGATTATGTATGGTTTTTAGGTTAGCTGTTTTCCTTTTATATTCTGAATTAAAATTGTCTAGTCATTTACCGCATGCGTTTCGATTATTTGCTTTGCGTTTTGAATTTTGAATTTTGTCTTTGACTAAGTCGATGTTTTATTTTGTTTTATGTATCTTGTTTTTAATTGTTATGCGTATTGATATTTCACTCGGCGTTACACAAAAACTAATATTTTTATAATATTTGAAAAAGCCTAACAGGTTCAAGTGAGTGTTGATTTAAGTGGCGACTAAGCACATCTCACCTTTTCGTACAGTTCACATTTTGTGAATAATTTAAAACCAATTATACGCCTACAATCAAATTCAATTATTTCTGTGACAGTAAAAAATTCATTGAAGTCAGGTTATTAAAATGCCCCATTATTATTAATAATTTTGGGAACACGTGCGTTTGTGATTGTGTTTTAGTAAAGTTTTAAATATTGAAATTTAGATTTGCAAATCATGTCTGAACACATTGAAAGTTCTTTGAAGCCTGGTAGTGCTGTATATATGACTGGTTTTGTGAGTCTGGATGAAATATATATAAGAAAGTTAGAAGATCATAATGATACATTTGATGATTTTTTGGATATGGTTAACAAATTCTGTTCTTCTGGTAAGTACAATTTTTTAATTTATTATTATTTTAATTAAATATTAGTTAAATATTTTCTTTAGCTGTACCAATCAATAGACCGTTGGTAATTAATGAAATTGTTGGAGCTCAGTCTACATTGGATGGTAGTTTTTATAGAGGAAAAGTTTTGAAAAAAATTAATGATACTACTTATTCGATTCAGTTTATTGATTTTGGTGATATAGATAATGTATCCGTCTCAAATATATTTGAAATTCCTAATGATTTTATGGTAGTATATTAATTTACAGTCATTAAGTATAATATGGTATATTATTTATCATTTGTTTTTGATTTTGTTGTTCTAGACTCCCTCAACTGTGATGAAAATTACCCTTGATGGAGTCAAATCAAATCAATTAAACACAGATACTTTGAATTATATTAACAATTTATTGACAAATTATGAACCAATGTTTATCGTAAGTTTTAAAATATTTTTTAGTATTCTGTATTTATTTGGTATATACCATATTGATTGCGTTGTTTTAATGATGATAATTTGTAAACAAATTAATCTATTCTTATACTTAATTTTTCTATAATTTTTTGTTATAATGAAGAGATATTGTTAATTATTTTACTTGCATTAAAGTCTTCAACATAAATTTTACTTTTGAAATATTATATAATTAAAACAATTTTTTTATTTATATATTTTTATTCATTCTTTATATACACTTCAATATATATACTTAATTTATATTAAAGTTAAAAGTTTTTTAAATTCTATTTAGAATATATATATATACTAAAAATTAATTTCTTTATACATTTAGAATTGTGGTCTGTATTGTATCTATATAATACAGATATTATTTTGCATTACTTTTAATAATAATTTACAAAATAATTTTTTAATTTAAATTTAAATTGGTATACATTATAATTATATTTATTCTAATTTAGGATTTTTCTTTGGTACCTTTTAAAAATGTTATCTTAACAACAGTTAATGATAATGAAAATGTAAATGAACAATTAAACAAATTGCTGAATAACAATGATAGTACTACATTAACAGAAGTTATAAATCAGCCTATATCAAGTATGTTTACAATTTATAGTTCTTTACATATACATATATATATATATATAGTGTTATGTATTGAATTTATATTGTATAAAAAATTATATATTGAAATATTTAAGAGTATTCGTATAAAATGTATAATAGTTTCTAATCACAAAATTAACTAAATGTGCACGAGTTTTTTTGTTACTTTATATTTTTTGTTTAACATAATAGTTCTTGTTTAATTTCTTTATTCAAAAGAAACTATATTTGATAAAACGGATGAGATTTATTTATTTAATAATATTAAATATTATTAGTTATTCTAAAGTTGATAATTGAGTTAAATAGCAATTAATTCAAAATATTAATACAATAATGAAATATTTTGAAAAAATTAAAATCAATAGGATGGTTTTGAATTTATTATCATTATCAATTTATTTTAGAAAGTAATATTTTTCAAATTATTGAAGCATATTTAAGTTTTTTACTATACAATTATTAAACTACTCTAATGATAATACTACTTAATTCAATTTTTATTTATCTATCTCCTCATCTTCTCTTCTTATTATTTGGTATTTACTATTATATGTTATTGGTTTGTTAATGATTTATAATAAGTCTTCAATTTTTGTTTTTTACAAAATATTGTTTTAACAAAACAACATTTATGTTTTAAACATATTTGATATTAGGTCTATAATTTTAGTTGGTTATTGAGCTGACATTAATATATAGTTTATATCTAAAAACTGCACCTTAATTTATTTAAAATTTTATATTTTATATATATTATTTATTTGATTGATTTATAAGTATACCTATTATAGATGTAAGTTTAAAATTAAACTACTGTTTTAGAAAATGTTGATGTACAAGTTGAAATACCTAGTAACAATACTTTACCTATATTGAAAAACGGAGATTCAGTTTATATTACAACATTTATAGATGTACATCATATTTTTATTCGTAAGGTCGAAGATGAAAATGACAATTTTTTTAATTTCATAGAAAATGTGAATAAGTACTGTTCTTCTGGTATTTATTAAAATTATATAACCATTATATTTTATTTGAATTACAATTTATATTTATTAATAGAGACTAGCGAATAATTATATTTATACAATTTTTTTTAATTTTAGAAACACCAATTGGAAAATTACCTAAATTAGATGAAGTTATTGGAGCAAAATCAATAGTAGATGGACTTTTCTATAGAGCTAAAGTTATAAAAAAAATAAATGACGTTAGTTATAATGTACAATTTATTGACTATGGAATTGAAGAAAATGTTAATTTGTCTAATATTGTATCTCTTTCTTCTAAGTTAAAACTGGTTTGTAATTTAATTACATTTAATCAAAAGATTATGATATTTAATTTTTTTTTTAATGGTATGGTTAAGTATATATTAAATTCACGAATTAATTTATTTAAGAAAAATGACATTCACAAATAAAAATTGTTATTATTTTCTGTTGATTATATTAGTTTATTCCTACAACTATATTGGTAAAACTCAAAGATGTATCACTTCATAAATTAAATGACGCTGCTCGTAAATATATTACTTTCATCAGTGAAAATGAAACTTTAATAATAGTAAGTCAATTGACATTGCTCAAAATACATAATTCTATAACTTATTTAATATTTGTTAAAAATAGAATAGCATAGAACACAATACAAATGAAGTGATTCTCAAAACTGATAAAAATGAAAATATTAATGATCATTTAAATACTTTTTTTCAAAAGGAATTAAATTCAAGTGAACCACAGGAATTAAAAAAAAATGAACTAAGTTAACCATATTTATTTTTATTGTTTACAATATCTCTTATATAATTATTTAATATGAAATATAGGTTTGGAAGCTCAAATTTTTTTTAAATGCGATGATGCTTCTTTACATCCAGATGATATAGTTTATATGACAGCCTTTGGAAATCTGAACGAAATTTTTATTAGGAAATTGGAAGATTATAATGATGAATTCCATAATTTTTTGGACGAAGTTGATAAGTTCTGTTCGTTAGGTTAATACACAATATTAATTTATTAAAATATTTAATTATGGGGTAAATTTGAATAAACATGTTTTAGCTGAACCAATTAATAGATCATTGGTAATTGATGAAATTATTGGAGCTCAGTCTGCCTTGGATGATAGATTTTATAGAGGCAAAGTTATAAAAAAAGTTGACGATACCACTTATTTAATTAATTTTATTGATTTTGGTGATTCAGATAATGTACCTATGTCAAGAATATTTGAAATTCCAAAAAAATTTATGGTATATATTGAGTGACAATTTTAGTCTATAATAACTGTTCAATTTAATTAATTTTATTATGTATATTTATTTAGATTCCTTCTACTGTAATGAAAGTTACTCTTAAAGGAATAAAATCGTCTCATAAGTTGAGTGTAGAAGCTTCAAACTATATTACTAATTTGTTAGTAATGTATGAACCAATGATCATAGTAAGTTAAATATTCTAATTACTAAATAAATAAATTAATTTAAAAAAAAAATTGAATTATCATATTTTTAAAAATTTTTAGAACTTTGATCCTAAATTTCCTCTGAAAGATATCACCTTGGTAATACCTAATAGTAATGAAAATGTGAATGCTAACATAATTAAACTACTTAAAGATGTGGACAATATTGAAACTAATGTTGTGAGAGATAAATTGGAAACAGGTATAATTGATATTTGGAATACTGAATTAAAGAATAACAAAAATATTGTGTTTCAGTCAATTTTATTTAATTTCTAAATTTACATTTAGATTTCTAATGTATATTTCATATACTTAGGTTTTATCTGTATGTCTATATATATATATTTCCTTTTAAAGTTAAATGGCATTTAATCATCTATTTGTCAGTTATATTTTAAATTCATTTTTTTTTATATTAATTTTTTACATTAATAAAAATTGTTATATTTGCTTCAGTTTTATCTAATATTAAAATTCTTTGATTTAACTTTTAATCATTAAATAAATCTTTCTATTGTATTTCAATATTGTCAAGTTTTTTACCAAATTAAAGTTAATTTTAGAAGTAATTAAATTGAATTAATACAGTTACGTTATTAAAATATGTGGAATCATTCAATTAATATAGACACATATATGTGTGTATTACAGTAGAGCTACAATAAGTTAGAGGGAACTAAAATGAAACTTAATTAATTTTTTGACTTAAATTATGTCTATAATTAAATGGTTAAAGATTTGACTTATATTTTGTGTTTTTACTTTTTTATTTTTCAATTTTTAGCGGTACTAGTCTGTAATTTTAATAACAATAAAAGAAACTGGGAGATGTTAGAAGTTTCGAGTATTAGCTAAATGATGGTTTTTTAGTGACTTATAAATCAATTATTTGGTGATATTTTTAATAATTTGAATTTGAATAAACATACATTTTTACGAATATTTTGAATAAATTTTGTCTTTATAAATTAAATTTTATTTTAAAATTGTATTTCTTTTCCTTATATTTTATACGTTACGTTTACTTTTTCAGAAAATGTATTATTTACAGTACCTCAAAATATACAACATAATCATTTTCATAATGAAACAAATATACTAAAAAATGGTGATACTGTGTATATTACAGCATATGTTAATATATATAATATTTTTGTTCGAAAAGTTAAAGATAATAATGATGTATTCAAAAAGTTTATTGAAAGTGTTAATTCTTATTGTTCCGGTTAGTAGTAGTATAATGCTATAGAATATAATAATTACTCAATATTAATTTTTATTATAGAAAGTAATTCAAAAAGTGAAGCTTTAGAGTTGAATCAAATTGTGGGCACTAGAAGTTTAGTTGACGGCTATTTCTACAGAGGAAAAATTCTTGAAAAAATTGATGATAATAATTATTACGTAAAATTGATTGATTATGGTTTTAATGAAAACGTTAATGTTGTTAATATTGTTTCTTTACCAATACACTTACAACAGGTTAAATTTAATATATAATTTTGTAAAATTAAATTATAGCAATTATTTAATGGCAAATTCATGTTTTTAATATTTAGTGTTATAGTTACTAAAGTTTTATTTTTTTTAAATTAAATTTGATTAGTTAATATAATAGAGTTTACGAGTTGTTTATTTATACACTAGTTTGAATTTTGAATGTATGTACTTAATACATATTGAACTTCTAGGAATATAATTTATTGTTTACATTGTAATTTAATTAATTGTAAACCATGATTAATATATACCAATGTACCTAAAGAAATATTTTGAACTAATTCAGTGTGTTAAATTTGCTAAAACTTATTTTAGGATAGCGCATTTGTTTTATTGATTTTGTTCATATATTGACAAATATTGTTACATTGTCATTTGTTTATTTTAAATTAAACGAATAAAAATATTTTTAAATATTTTTAAATATAATGCTGAGGTATTTTTTATAGGTAGAATCAAATATTTCATTAGTTGGACTTCAGGGTTCAATTTTTAAGGACCTCAATCCAGAAAGTAACAAGTATTTGGAAAACTTAATGTCAAATAATATAGAAATGAAAATAGTAAGTGACATCATTGATCTTAATTTTTGATAAAATTAAATGTTAGTATGATAAATGTTTTATATAATAATTTAAGCATCTTTTAGTTATAGTTGTATATATACGTTATAAATGTAATTATTATTAAAATATTTAAGATTGTAAAAAACTTATTTACTAATATTTTCAATTTTATAGTATTATTTTTATCTGAGTTTGTTATGTATTTTTTTTTAGTAGTTAAAATGTTATATAATCATATATTTCACTAGTTTTTATTCTTCATAACATTTTATTTTATAATATATTATAACATTTCTGTTAATTAGGAGTTTGAGGAGTTGACTGCTGTAACATTAACAATAATTAATGAAAATAAAAATGTCATTGAACATTTAAATAAAATCCATGAAGATTATAATGCATTTGACAATACTATGTTAAATGCTTCTGTGCCATCAATTTCAGGTAAGCTCATAACAATATTTAGAATATTGTAATGTGTATATTTTCAAACATTTTTAGGTATGAAGTACATGGCCAACAATATTAATATTCCAGAAATACCACCATTGATTAACAAAAGCATAGTTACCATTCATGCATTTATTAGTTTGAAGAATATATACATTAGTGTGCTTTTCAATAGATCAGAGGTTGACAAGTTTCTAAAAGATTTATCCATGTTTTGTTTGAATTGTATGTATTAAAAAATGTTAACCAATTATTTCAATTTGACTAAGAAAAATAAATTTCTGAAAATTAGTTTTATTTAGTGTTAAAATTGTTTTTTTAGCACAACCTATCACCAGAAATCCAATTCTTGGAGAAATTTTGGGTATTCGATCATCTGTTGATGGTTCATTTAATAGGGGCATGGTCGAAGAAAAATTAAATGATAATCAATATAAAGTTGTTTTATTTGATTCGGGTACTAAAGATATTGTATCATCCAATAGTTTTGTTGAAATTCCAGAATATGTGAAACAGGTGCATTACATTTTTATAATCTATGATAATAGTTTTATAGCTTGCATTAAAATATGTAACTTACAGGTTATATATTATGTTTGTTTTATAGTTTAAAAGACAAATATATATTTTTAATTTATTTTTAAAATGATTTGTAACAAAAAAATATGGGTTGCTTGATAATATTCTTATATGTTATAAAATAATTTCTTCATTATTATCTGTTGTGACTATTGAGAACCTTTTGTTATTAATATTGTGTATTAATTTTGTTTTAGGTTCCACAAAGTATTTATTCAATTAGTCTCAAAGATTTGAATACTCAAAATATTAATGCCCAAGTAATGTCATATATTAATATGCTTTGTGAAAACATTCCTTTGATTATTGTATGTATCATCTATTTAATTATTAAATATGTTTTAATTATCTTCTATAATTAAATATTATTTATTTATATCATTCAGGAATTCAACGAGAACAGTCCAAATAAATTGCACGAGGTAACGCTAACTACTGTTAAGACTCAACAAAATGTTAATAATCATTTAGCAAATCTATTTGCTGAAAAAGAAAGAGGTTAAACAGATTTTAAAATAATAATGATAATAGTTTTATTAGTTTTTTTAGTAAAAAAAATATAAATATCAGTAACCAATATATAAACTAACATTATAATTATGATTATTAAGTTTCTAAGGAATATCTATAATAATGATACATTTGTTTTTATGTAATTATAATTATTAGTGTGCTTTTCTTTTTTATTTATTTAAATGTTTATTATTAGATTCACCTGAAACTGTACAGATGCTGAGTAAAGGAGATATTGTATACATTACATCATTTGTTGATTTACAGTCTGTTTATGTTAGACGTATTAACAATAGTACCGATAAATTTAAATCTTTTTTGGAACATTTTTCTTCTTACTGTGCATTAGGTAAATTTTTTTATTTTTAATAATTATTTGTGGTTTTTTATTTTAAAAGATATTATGTAATGCCTACTCATTAACTGTAACACATTAGACGATAAAATTATGTTTATTTGAATTGATAAAAATAACTACAAATGATTCTGAAGTTATATAATATAAAAATTAATACGAGTATATTTTCAATAAAATGTTCTCGTAATCTTATGTTAATTTCTTTCTAATTTGTTATATTGTCTTAAGTAATTTAAAAGTAAAATTTTTTTTTATACATTACTTTTTAGTTAAATATGTTACCAATTTAAAAAATTATTTTTTGTAGTAAATGTATTTTATCTTTGAAATTATTTACATGATAAATCTGTGGGAATATGGGTTTTACCAATATGTTTAGGGGTAAACAAATTGCTAGTTATACCTTTAATCAATTTAAAAGTTGCAAATAATTTATTTGTTGAAGCTTGTTTACTTAATTACTCAGTTTTAGTTTAATGATCAATTTATTTGACTTAATAAAAACAATATTTTTAATTTTATATTTGCAGAACAAACAATGGAAAATGAACCGAAAGTTGGAGAAATTATTGCTGCAAAAGAAAAAAATGGAACCAAATTTTACAGAGCTGAAATTCTTTCTAAAGTAGATAATGAACATTTCAGTGTCTGTTTTATTGATTTGGGTTCTAGGAATATCGTACATAAAAGTAATATTGTCCAACCATCTGAAATACAGGTAAAAAAATAAATAAATTTTTTTCGTACATAATGTGTATATGGATGAAATAAATGTGTATACAAATTATTCGACTTTACAGCTTCTGAATTATACGCCTCTGTTTATAATCGGTTTGCACGGATTAAATTCTGAAACTTTAAAACCTGCAATTCTGCAATATATTGAAAAGATTAGTCAAACTGATACTTTTATAATTGTATGTTTTTTGTATTTTATAACTTATTTTATTTTGTACTATACTTTAATACTATTCATATTTGTTTTTTAGGATTCTATTAACGAACAGAATAAAGCTGTTTTGATTTCAGTTAATACACAATATAACATTAATAAGGAAATAAAGAAACTAATAGTTAACAATGTTTTGGAATTAAAAATTAAAAATGATTTATATCCCAATCATGGTAATTATTTAATTATAGATTTATTATAATATGTATATATATATACTGTATATATATTTTTTTTTAGATGTTGGTACAGACATAGAAAAATCTGTAATAACATACTATTACCCGCCTTTAGAAATTCCTGTACAGGTTTATGCCATTTTTTGAATTTTATTTCACATATTGTTCGATAAATAATATAAATTATAAAATACATTTAGGTTTGGGTCGCTGAAAAAATATCTTCTTCAAGATATTTAGTGCACACGTATGATAGTCGTCTTGAATTCATGCGGTTGGAAAAGCAAATCTTTGAAGACAGTAAGACTTTAAAATGTGTAAAATCTATCAATCTGAACATGCTGTGCATTGTATATTTTAGTCCTAGCTGGTAAAATAGACAATTTTCTCTATGTTAAATATATAAAATGTTCACTCACTATATACAGAAGTTTTGTTTTAGGTATCGAGGAGAAATATTGGAGGTGATTGATAATGTTACTGCAAAAGTTGGCCTCATAGATGTTGGAAATTTCCATGTACTTCGTAACATTGGAGAAATTTTCCAAATGCCATTGAAATATAAAGGAAAATCATTAGTGAGTACCTATCTATATTCATGTATGCTAAGTATAATTAGTTAATTTTACTAAGTCGTGTTGATTAAAGAAAAATAAATATTACTAAAATAGGTTATTAGCATTTAAAACAATGAAACAATATAATTTACTAATATAATTTAAATAAATATTTAAAATAATGTGGCTAAAACTTCAATTTTGACACATGAAAATTTACCCGCTGAATAAACATATTTGGTAATTTTTTAAAAATATTAAACTTTTATTCAATTTGTTTTGTATATTTTATATTTTTAATAGAAATGAGGAAGTTATAGGTTGATGTATTGATATTTTTTTGGTAAAGAGGGTGAAGGGGAAATACTCCTACTTAAATTTAAAGAAAGTATAATACAACGTAAAATAAAAGTTGAATTTATGATACACATAAGCAAATACAAATTGGATACTCCATTGGGAATGATTTTTCAAGTGTAATAATTTCACATTGCTTTTAATTTTGATATAATATTAAAACATTTTATATCTGTGTATTATGTGTCTGTGATTTTAGATTTAAAATTGTAAAATGGAAATTGAAATTAATAAAATAATGCCCTTTACGTTTTATAATAATGGGAAAACCATTAAAACAATTTTTAAAATTTTCTTTTCAAAGAAACAGTCAATAAAATTGGCTTTAAAAATATAATGTTTATAATTTATTTTTATTTTAATACCGTACTCATTTTAGTTTTGCTCTCATGTAATCTATACTATATATTTTCTTATGTTTGTCTAGATTTTTATGTTATGGTCTAATGGTAATTTAATATTTTTTGATTATAGATTTGTGTTTAGTACTTAATAGTCCTTACTGTTATTATCTTGAACAATTTTAAACTGTATTGGATAATTTTATCATATATTTGTAAAATTTATTATGTTAAGTATTACAGATTATATAAATTTCTTTTAACTAGGAAAATAACGAATATCTCATTTTTTTATTTAAACCTGCGTCTATTATGAATAAAAAACATTGGAATATAAGTTACTTAAAATTATGTTAATAATAATATATAAATTATAAATATACCAAATATAATTGTAGAATTTAATCATTTTGAAGCGGATTATGTAGGTATGTGTGTGTATTTTTGATGTAATAAACGATGGCGACTGAGGGGGAGAAAATGACTAACGTCAGTGACATCTCCTTAGCTTTTTATTTAAATGTAAAAAATAATATACAATTTAAAGTGCTCTGTTAAATAAAAAAGTTTAGATTAGATTATTTTTTTTTTGTGAATGCTCAATTTTGACTTCAATTATTTATGTCATAAATTGTTTAAAACAAGTTCTAGTTCAACTTGTTTCATACCATTTATTTTTGGCATTTTCATATCTTTAGTTTCATGTGTCTTGTATGCTGATTACATCACTGGATTAAGTTTTCTTTAGTTCTGTCAATATTGTCCTTATTATATAAATAATCTTAATGTTGATGGATATTATCGTCAATGTTGGCTTTAAAAGAGGTTGTCTTAGGTTTCTTTTATTTTAATTTATTATTTGATTTTCCTTATTGTGTAGGTTGGAAGAATTTACGTATAGGGAGATAATTTTTTATTTTTTAAAATAAATAATTGTTCGTGTATGTCCATTGAAATGTAAAACATTTGAAATATTAACACGAGTTATAAATTATCAATTGTTATAGTTATTGAATATCGATATACAGCCAGAACCTCAAGACAAATTATCAATCACAACATTCAAGATTGTTGCTAAAAAACATGTAATATTTTTATTAAATTAGATTTTTTAAAGATATTTTATGCAAACTAAATTATATTCATTTTATATTTAAACTGTAATTACTCGTAATTAAAAATTTCATCTTTAATATGGTAATATCATTATTTTGTAACTGCACAATTGCAAACAACCAAAAACAATTTGTCATTCTTTTATTTTGCAGTTGGAGAATATTACTATTGTAGAATTATTAACGTCTACAGTAAATGAAATATATGGTGATCTGGTTTGTATATACTTGTATATTTGTATAAACCATGTATCAGGACATAAAAAATAAAACACTTTATTTTTTTTGCCATCTGTTTTTAGGAAAATGTTGGTCTCCCATCATTTTCTTCGACACCCATACAAGAATATTCCGGAGAATTTCCATTTATCAACACTGAACAAAATATGGTATATATATTTATTTATAACTTGTTTTCAAACCAAACAATTTCTATTTATAATATTTTATGACATTTATGATTTAGGTTTCTGAGACCAATGGTCATTCCAAAGTTTATTTGCCCAGTAAACAATTCTCAAGTGTATTGACAATAAATGATGTGCAATTAGCAAAATGGCTAAAGATGTCGTTGAAGACATTGACGTTTTTATGCATGTATCATGAATATTTCATTATGAGGGATTATTTGACTGAAAATGCTTTAAAAGATTTAGAGAACAAAATTTATAATTACTGCTTGACTGTAAATGAAACATATTCTCCAGCTGTAAATGAGCTTTGTTTGGCCAAATATTGTGAGTTTTTACTGATTAATATAATATAATATTTAATAGTTTTGTGATTTTAATAAAACAGTACGTGTAATAATTAAATTATATAAAAACAACGTGTACTATTTGTATGTATATATTGTTTTATTCTTGTCAATTTCGAATTTAAAATGCTTTAATCAAATTACTTAAAATTAAAGATTTTAATTTAGTATATTTTGGTTTTTTATAAGTCTTAGTCTATAAGTGTGTAAATATTCCTAAACATAATTTTTATAAGTAAACCACATTTATATCATCATCATTTCCTTTGTCTTTATCCCATTTATTTGGGGTTGGCCACCTTCGTCTTAAACCTCCAGTTAGCCCAATCTCTCACATCCTCCACGCACACATCAGCAATCTTCATATCTTTCTCAATTGTATTCAACCACTTCTTCTTTGTTCTTCCCCTTCCTTTTCTTCCTTTCACACTCAATTCCATTACTGTTCTTACTGTTCCCGAATCTTCTCTCGTCATGAAACATGAAACATGAAACCACATTTGTATAGAAATCCTAAAATTGAAATTTTGAAATTTGAAATTTTGATTGATAATTATAATTAAAATGAAACTTGGGTATATACTACTGTATTGGTTGCTACATATTTTTCAAATTAGTTGTAAACATAAAGACTGCTTGTCGAATGTTATGTAAGAATGACATAAATTGTGTTTATACATTCTAGGTGATGAAATGTGGTACCGGGCAGTGTGTGTCAACATAACTACTGATTCATCTGATAATAGTGGCTATTTAGTTTTTTTTTTGGATTGGGGAATCGAGTACAAAGTTAACATAGATAGTATTTGCAAAATGCCCAAGGAGTTTATCTATCTTCCTGTGACAGCACACAAATGTATCATACAAGGTGATATATAGTATTTTACAGAATAACAACAGTATTGTAGACATTTGATATTCTTCATTTATTTATTTTAATAAAAACACTTCCCAACATTTTATTGATCATAAATTTTGGGCTAAGTATAAAATGTAGAAAATTTGTTATAATTTCGGGTATAAGATAAAATATGTTTGACATTTTGCTATTGTAAATTGTACATTACCTAGAGTATTCTTAAAAAACCAATAAAACATTGTGTTTTTGAAGAATTTTTTATAAAAATGACTAATAAATGACGAAAAAAGTGTTAAAAACTGGCCTTCTAAGTATTGAAATTAGTTATTCGATTTGAATATTTTTATCCTGGCATTTATATTGTGTGATTTGAAATTTGTGTATGTATATTTTATATTATGTTTATAGAATAATTTGAAAAATTATATATATTTATTATATCGTGCTTTTTTTATCGGTATATAATTTAAAAACAATACTAGGTAGTCACATTACATCACGTTTTGACAATGATGTTATTACTTTGTCTTAACTTACAACATTCAATAATTTTTCGACATTTTTGCAGATGTTAACCCATTGAAATGGGATGCAAATACAATGAATGAAATCTCTCAGTATTTTCTGACTCAGGTAAAATGCAAAGTGATTGACAAACTATCTGACGACATTTACAAAATTTCATGCGACTTCTTTAAAACCCTAATTGACTCAAACTTGCAGTAGATGCAGTTTGTTTTCAAAATAATAATTTTTTTTATGTAAAGTTTATTAGTAATTTAAGAGTTACATATTATACTGTATACAGTTATTTTCATTTATTTCAAAATGTATTATTAAAGTAATTATAATCAAAAGTATTTTATTATTATTTTTGTTTGTTTTTAATTTTTTTTCGTAGATTTATTTGCTCGTGTCAAGTTTTATATTATGTACATATTTATGAGTACTATTTCCTATTTATGTTTGGACGTTTCATATAATGTATCTGTTATTATTAAATTATAAATTAATAGTATTTTACGAAATGTATCGAAATATTTTATATTGATGGTTGAAAGAACCTATCGTGGATTTGATTTTCAAAAATCAATAACGCGATAATGGGATTGTACCGTTCGAGTAATTTAAAAACCAGAACTAAAATGTTAATAGTCCCGTGTGGTTTCACAGCACCCATTTATATTTGGATTGCCGTAGTTTGTGCCTTATATAATGGCCAATCAAAGTCGTTGCAAGAGCACAAAAGGGGCCTATACGATTAAGTGTGATACACACAGTATATGTTTTAGCGAAGCGCGTAGATCCAAGAAGTATCCAGAGTACAATTTTTAAAATGATTTTTTCAAAATTATATCTGTTGAATCGGTTTTACGTTCATTGTCGATGGCTATTTTCGTGTCGCTTTTTAACAGAAACCTTCGTGAAACGTTTAAACATTATAACATTAGCTTCGGTACGCAATATTTTCATTATTAACTTTTGGTTTATAACGGTAATGGTTCGACAATTAAAATATTTATAATATAAACGATTTATGAATGTGCCCCTACATTCAGAAAGTAAAAAAATGCGATAGTTAAGGAACGATTTGAGTTAAAACCGAAGAGTGATGTAAATACGAAAACGGTAAAAACATTTTAATTTGAAACTATTTTCGGAAGAAATTGGTAAAATTGTACTTTCTACTATTTATTTTAGTTATATTAAAGAATCGTCATTAAGTATACGACACAATGATTAGGGGTAAATGTTTATATTATTATTCTATAATATTAAAAACGAGAAATAATTAGTAACGAATTTAGTACGAAATTTTTGAAAAGAAGAAATTATGGATAAAACATTGATATTTAGTCGTAGTAAATATCTAATTTTTGATTTTTTGAACGATATCGAAGATATGTATAATTATTCCAAATCTAAATTGGCACGTTTGCTGAATACGCAAATGTTTGTCTAGAGTGTACATTATACATAATAATTAGTAAAAACCGATAAACCGTTTACGCTCGTGCAATATTTATAAAACGAATTGCGGACTCAACATAATACACCGTTTGTATATAGATACAATTTATACTAAAAATAAACAATAAATTGCAATCAATATTTCTAGTGGTTTTAAAACTTTAAATTTATGATAAAAAAAGATGAAAAAAACAAAACCTATGTTAATATTGTAACGTGTTATTATTTATGTAGTTGAGTTTTATTCCTATATGTATAAAACATTTTTACATCGAATTTTCGTTGACGGATTAATCTCTTAGTTGCTACTACTATTCTTTATGAGATCGATTTTCCAACATTTAGTGTATAAAAACGGGTATTTATTTTGAGAAAGCGGCGAAAAATGAGAATGAGAAGAAGAAATCTTTAAAAAACCGCCGTAGAAGTAATTCGACGTTGTACTAAACTATAGAAAAAGTTAAACGGTTTAATTTTGGCTATTATAAAATAATTTAGGATTTGACAACGTAAAAGGCCTTTTCGATCGATTTTTTGAAAAAATCTAGAGGAATGGAAGCTTTAGACGTAACTCTATACAAATTAAAAATATAACGGACTATTTAGATTTGTTTACTATCCATCTCTTTATTCAAAATTCCATGTTATGTCGTTAATTTGACTGTTTTACGCTTGATTCGATCGTAATTTTTTTTTCGGTTATTTTTATTCGTGAATTATTTTAGAACTCTCATAATATTTGCAGTACTTACGCGCACACACACATATACACGTTAATATATATATATATGTGTGTGTGTGTGTGTGTGTACGCGTACGTATTTTATTATAAAAACGCGGAGAAATTACGACGTACACGTTTATTGAATGCGTGTAAATGTATAACGATAATTCGGTCTCGTGTACATACTAGGTAGGTGCGGTGTTATTGTATACTAATATTATCGGATAGGAATTAATATTTTGTTTACGTAAAATCAGACCGCGTATAACGTAATAGTCTTGTAAATCGGTTTCCGAAACAATACGTTTAATACGCGGGTACACTTGACGATTATTCGTTGTAGACGAGCGTGTTGGTGTGTGGATCCGAGTATATTAGTTACAAACATCAATAAAGAACGACGATACAAAATTATATTAAAAAACAATAAACTTTACAAAATTAACGAATAAATAAAGAAATAAAATATCGCCGCAAAATAATGTTAAATAAAAAGTTCCGCGTTCGAAGTGCGTAGTAGTGTTTATCCACCGGATACACCGTGGAGTTTGTGTGAACTACTCTTCTTGGTGTTCCTTCCCTAAGTCCGTCGCGTTATTGTTGGTGCGTTTGAAGTATTCTGGGGAAAAACGAACAAAATTAAAAACAACGTTAACTGATGATAATAGTGTTCGACGTATTCTCTTGATCGTACCGAATACCAAGGGGGCCCAAACGTCACCCAACAATACTTCATGCGTCAACGCTCGTAATTTACTCTGAAGACGCATCGGGGTGTTCTCATCGACCGATTCCTCGTCGTCTTCGATATATTTGACGTTTAATTCTTCCTGGTTTTCGATCTTTGGTACGGCTTTTTGCTGTCTCCAAGATATAGGGAATGCGTCGTCATCGCTCTCGTCGGTTTCGTCGATCTCTTGGATAGTCTCTTTCACGTCATCGATATTCTCCATCCATTCATTATCTATTTCCAACCATTCCTCGTTATCTTCGCTCTCTTCGACGTCGAGGATGGTTGTTTTTGGTGATTGTTGCACTGATGTTGTACGCGTGTCACTACTATTCATTAATTCCGTCCATTTCTTGATATCGTTGGCTTTTTGCCAATTTTCTATCAATTGAACGTAGATACTGTCGTCTTTTGCTTCATTTGCCTTTTCAATCAGTTTGACGCAACGTCGATGGCCCAACATTTTACATCCTACGAGCATAATAGGTATTAGTCGATAGCCAACATTTTTAGCGTTACAATTATTTACCGGTGCACTTGAAGATTATTTGGAAAACTCCGCGCGTGTGACACAAGTCACACCGCTTCAAACAGCCTCTCCAAATTTTCAGTTGTGTTATTATGCCGTCGCATCCCTCTAACGGGCAACGTCTCATGTTCCCAATTGACACCATAGTTTTCAATTCGTATTCACAAATTCGTCAAAAGATTTGGTTTGAGAATTTAACGATCGAGAACGGTTGGTAGTCACAGGGCGTGAGTTCGTAACATTCGCCCATAGTTACGCTCATATACATTGTTTTTAGCCAGTATCGATAATTTATGTTTAAACACCCGTTTGTAACAGGTGATTAATTTTTTTTATTTTGTTTAATCGGTGGTATACGTCGTTTCAAATATTCTCGAAAGATATGCACACAAAAAACCGTCGATATTACCCTAAATGGTATATATTTCGAAGAAACGTATCTACTTAAATAATTTTATGATACGAATTTCTCGCGACGTTTAACGAAACGTTTGTATTCGTTCGTGATTAATCCCGGGGAATTTTTTCTGTATGAATTAAAAAAATCCGAATACCTAATATTCGATGGACGTAGAGAAGCCGAGTATGTGTGTGTGTGTGTGTGTGTATTACTTACCAAACAGAATTGATCAATTTATTGATCGGAATTCCCTACAAAAATAATATTTTGCGGTTTAGATTTTCACTTTGAAACACGATATAATTTGTTTGAAAATTAAAATTTCGTTTAATATATTCTGTACGATTGGAGAATGACAATTACCAATAGTAAAAACAACAAAGTATATTGTTTATCTAATACTTATATTATTCGATGAAGTTTTTTCTCTAAATGTATAAAACAATTATATAAACATTAGGTATAATCTTGATCAATCTTTTATAAATAATTGTGTTATCGTTTTCGGGTTAAACATATTTGTCGTTTAATTTTAATATTAAAATATTTACCGACTTCAGAATGCTTCCACGGCCTCTCAGCCAGTCGTAAGAAACGACAAACGAGGTTGCGTTAGGTTGACAGCCGGTGTAAAAATGCAGTCAAATAGGATGAGAAGTCTAATAAACCAAGTAGGCGGTTTGTCCCATCTCGAATGTGCTAGGGGTCAACAGGTGAGGGGAAACAGATGTAAACAGAGCATAGTGTGTTATACCAGCCGGACAGCAGGTGCGGTAGCCGTTTCACCAGTCACGTGTGCGGATCTACCCTACGCGTGTAGTGTCAACGGTGTAGGGACATCACCACTGAATTTTAGGAATTCAAGGAAGAACTGTGAGAAAAATAGATATAAAGTAAGAATAGGTACATGAAATGTTGGAATGTTGACTGGTAGAAGTAGAGAATTGGTAGAGGTATTGAAAAGGAGGAAAGTCGATATTTGTTGTGTGCAGGAAACAAAGTGGAAAGGGGAGAAAGCAAGAGAAATAGGAGAGGGTGTAAAATAATATACTCGGGTAAGAATTGTAAAAAGAATGGTGTAGGAGTAATAGTGGACGAGTAAATGAAAGGTAAAGTAATGGATGTGGTAAGGAAAAGTGATATTTACGAATTATATTAGTTTCCGGCGTTACTTTACGTGTTTTCGTTTGTCCGTTGACACTGTAGGTCCCTAAGAACGATTCGATAACACATATTCGTATTCGACATAAAGAAAATAGTCCCGAAAGCGAACATTTCTGGAATAATAGTTACCTAGAAAATCGACCGACGCCATTATATTGTTACGATTGTGTGAATAATATTGCTGTAATACTGTTTATACATTCGGCGAACCCGTAACGTGCGTATGCATTGGAATTGCGTATACGGAGCGCCGTGTGAACGTCGGTGGAATTCCTCTGTATTACCCGAAGTCACGAGCTAACAGCCGGTCACTTTTCGACTTGTTTTTATTTCATCGTCGTGCTACTAACGTCTTCAGTACGAATTCGACCAAACAATATCGGGATATTTTGTGTTAAACGTTATATCTATGGACGAAACTACGCGTGTTTGTAAATGGACATTGAGCTCTGGCCAAATAACTCGTACATACTGTAGTTATTTCGTATTTGCGCTCGTCCAGAGAGTACCGCGTGTTCTGACGCGAAATATTCCTTTACGTCCTCCGTCATTGTATATTCGTTCCACGACGGGGTCGACGCGTCAAATACATTTCTCACGTCCGGACAATTTCGTTTCGACGTTTTAATATAGCGCACGAAGTATAATAATAGCGCGTATTCCGTTTTACGGGTTCCTGAAGATATCGGTATTATGATTACGTCGTGGCGGTAATGGTTAACGGTGGCCGACGACCGTTCGATTTATTCGTAAATCGAATTTTCAAACCGCGTTTAAACGTTTCTCGTAGTACTATCGCGGGCGGACTTTAAATTGTGTAAAGTGGTTTTGTATATTAAAGTACGCACGACGACGTTGATATATTCAGTACACGGGTACTTTGTACGACAAAGGGACATTATGTCGCGCATTGTTCCTATATATATACACACACACACACACACATACGTACATTATCATGCAGATATTACATAAGAGAAAGGCGAGATAAAGGTGTTTTCCTGAGGCCTTTTAACACCGAAGCACTATTAATTATTTGAGATCTGCGTGTTATTATGTATATATATATATATATTGTAATAACTCGATAAATAATAAAATAAAATAAAAGAGCAAATGTAAAATAAAAATAAAATAAAAGAATTAGGAAAAAAATATGGTGAGGAGTATGAAGGGAGATAGGTGAAAAGGTGATGTTTAAAGAGTTATTACAGTTATTTTGTTCGAGGTCGTGGATACGAAAACTATTCAGGAACGTAATTAAGAAGTGTTGTATATTCGAATATAATCAGAATATTTGAATATGATTAGTGACGAGAGTTAGATAAACAGAATCGTATTTTCTTACTCAGCCTACTGTGTTCGACTTCTTTGGTCTAGAGACGCAAGAGGTTGTGCAGAGGTATGAGGAAAAAGGTTGGGTCGGTGCCTTTGCTTCACGAATCCACCGACAAATGTTGAAATAAAAACGCAAACAAGTTGGTGACAGACGACTGAACTCGCCCCTCGGAATACCGATTTCTCGAAGATAATTGATAGAATGAGATGTCGTCAGGTACAGTGAACTTGCACTGGTGAGAATCTCCTCTACTCCACTTGACGAGAGGCTTATCTTCTGGAGAGGCTCCTCTTTAACGCACGAGTAGACGAGAGATTCGTCACTGCTGGACTGGCAGTTTGTGCCGACAGCTTGTCCGGTAGCCCGTGCCGGACTGCCGTTGACTGCTGGAAGAGAAGCGTAATTTTTGGGTTATATAGGCTTCGTGGGGTCATATTCCCATAGAAATCTGTTTCATTGTGGCGTCTTGTGTTGCTGACTTCGGTGATTGCGTCCTTGAGTTCCTTTGTTAGGTTGATTCTGTGTGCGTTTTTTTTTAGTTTCGGCGTGTGAACGTATTCTGCAATTTGTCATTAGTTGGCCACTAGCTCTTAGTTATAGTCATCTCTTTCGGTCAGCATTCTTCATTAATTATTTTCGAACGCGCTTTCTTGTACAATGTGTCCATTTTCTTGTAATTTGTAAGCATATTTGATTTTTGTCCTTTCTTGTTTTCGATCTTGGCGTAGGTGGTCGGGTGATTTACACTTGGTTAGTTATTAATCCTCTCGGTCGGCATTCTTCATATTTACTACTTTCGAATGTGCTTTGTGTGAGATTATTTTAGTATAGTCAGTATTCCAAGAAGGTCGAGGGGTAGTTTGTTTTATTAAGAAATCTTAAAATGTTGGTGTACAGCATATTTTTTTTTAAATAAACTAAAGTAAATTATGATATGCACGCATAACATTACAATATATATATTATTAAAGGGTTTTTGCGATATCGGTGCGAATACGTTAAATAAGCAAGAGCAAATTGTATAGTTTTTTCGTTAACTTAAAATCAAAATGAACAAACGCTTTTCAAAAAACGATTATATATATATAAAAAAAACAACAAAAGAATAAGTCGATAAGGTCAACTCGGTGATCTATTGATAAACAACCATCTATTTTATCACATAAGTCTAAAGTTAAATAAGGATATATTTTGAAATCGAGTATATTTATAAGCGATGTTTCATGTATAGTATACCTATACTTAAAATAAACTTTCGTTATTTGCGTCGTTGACGCCTGTGAATTATTTGTGTTTGAATTATTTTAACGTGGATTGAATTTGATATATTTTCGAAATGATCGTTTCAAACGTTTTATAACGAATTATGTAATGAAATATTTGTGTGGAAACTATGTGTTTTAGAATGTTAACGAATAAACCTGTAACTTTTTATTTACAATGACCAAAATAATTTGGTTAATACAAAAATTAATTACAATTTTTTTTAAAATTTTGAACATATAATTTTATACACACGTATTCAGTCAATATTGTTATACGCATTTGTGACTCATCATTTTTTTTTAAAGATTCGAAATAATGTGGGATTGAGTTTTTATTCCAAATGCTCACTGAGGATTTGTTTTTATTTTTAAAACTGTTTTGTTGCACAAAACATTAAATTATATGAATATACATACACACACACACAAATATATATATATATAAATAGAATAAAAACATTAATTTTAGTTTTTTATAGTTTATGGGCTCAAAGTGAAAATACAATTTTTTTCTTTTTATATTTTGGTCAACCGTATACTTATACTTGCGTTCGTTTTATGTTTACAGTGGATCATCGTGTTGCTGTGACGTATATTAAGTACCGTAAAACAAAAAAAACCTTAATATTATGCCTTGCCACGGGGTAGGTATGTGTTCTCGAAACATGTGGCTAAATTTTATACGAGTTCTTATACGAGTTTTATACGAGTATTTTTATCTTTATATCCAAATTTTATTTTGCATAAATATTTTTGTCCGTCAAATATAATTCTTCACAGATGGATGATCAGTAAACAAATCGTCGTAAAAAATACTTTTTTTCTTCCTAAAATTATGTTTTTTCCAGAGATTTTTTTTATTAATTAATTTTAATTATTGGTAGTGGTTACTATTTGGATTCTGAAAGCTTTAATTTTATCGTATTTATCTATAATTTTCTGACACTGATAATTTAATACTTGAGATAAGCTCGGAATTTCGAGTCTATCGTTAATATTTTCCTTGTCTGTCTCGTCTAAAATGCCGTACTGTACATCGCGCCGTCTCGTTTCGATTACGAATAAAATAAATAGTTATATGTACGAATTATTACGGAAAAGTAGTTTTATTTTTATTTAATTAAAGTTAATTTAAACGTTAACGAACGCGATTATTTGATATACAATACGCGGAAGATTTTATACATTTTCACCAGCGTAAACGTCACTATATCGTATAGAATACACCGCGTCGAAGATATTGTTGTGTAGTGCTCCACGGTTATGTCGCGACGTTGCGTTAACAAGAATAATCGTATCAGGGGGGGGGGTGTTGTCGGATTATTTTATTAGGATAATTGCGCCCTCGGTAACAGATATAAAGTATAAAAGTTTTTCTATCTTTTTCGACATTGATCATCGTCGTATATCTAAATATTTAGTCTAGATCGGCCATTTGAATGTTTTCTCGCGAGTTTACTGTAAATTATTTCAATTGTTCAACAACGAGACTAGGTACTAAGAAGAATTACGCAACCCTCCCGTAAACCATTGAAATCTGCACGTTAAACCCGGTTCGTACATAAAGAGGTTATACATTCCACTCTCCTCCAGTACGAGTATAAATCCTATTTTATCATTTACTTCTAATGCATACTCATTTACGCACTCTTTGTTCACTAACATAAAATCTCTGTTATTCGTATGTAGTGTATGTGGAGGAGATACTTTTAATGTATTTTGTGTATATATATAAATAAATTATATACTTACGTTTAAGACGTGTTTATACTTTATGTTGGATTTTACGTATAAATTGCTCTAGGCTGTAAAGAAAAACACAAGAAAATAATTATTTCCGACCGGATTTGGCTCCGTAAAGAACGAACACGTTTGAAAAGTATTTACAATGCGAGAAATGCGCTGAAAGCGCGTTAAATTTGACGCTTTTCGATCGTGAATTGTCCGAAATTTCAATTACTAATAAATAATGGCAATATGTTCGGTAAAATTCGTCCAAGTATACTCTCAGTACGTCTTATTTTTCGAAATTGTTTTCATTTGTCATTTCGTCGTCGTATACACTAGAAAGCTTTTGTTCGAAATCAAAGTGGAAATTTACTTGTAAGCGAATCTAAACTTTGCTTAAGGCAAAGTTGAGTTTATCAAGTTTAAAAATAAGTCTCCGCATCTTCGTTATTTGACAACAAGCCTGTTTTATAATATTAGCGATCGATGTGTGAACGCACAAAATATAAATACTATTTTGACACTGATTATCTCGTGTTTCCTGATGATTGCTATACTCGTAAAATGTAATCGAAATCCGCCGAACGATGAAACGAGGATTTGTATTAAATTAAACTTAATAGAAGTTAGAAAACAGCTCATAGTGTGTTTGAAATATGTATTTTAGTAACTTCTCGCTATAATAATAAAAAAAATCCCCGATTTAAATTTAAGGAAATTCAAGAATAAAATAGGATACGTTGTATATATCGTTTTATGCGTTACAATATGTTATTAGCTGTTGTAACGGTGTATAAATTGTTTTTGAAAATTATTATACTTGGCTCGGAATATAATGTTATTTTCCAATAACGGTGCCTCGTATATATTTAACAAAATACAATAATAGCGTTTGGTTTAACGACGATCCGTGCCGCCGACTTAAATAGGTATTAAACTGCATGTAAACTAATGTATTATAATGTTATAAACGTCGTCCGAATATAGTACGATACCTAAAGGTAGTGAATTTCGGGTAGTTTGCGGAAAATTTTGTGCTTACCCGCTTCGCCGGGCGAAAGTATACGATTATGTGTACTTAGCCTTATCACGGCATAATTTTACGGAGGTATATTATGACGGTCGTAAAAGGTCATACAATTTACTATCACCTAACCTACCGTGGTGTATATACACCTGCCGGAACTGAGATAGTTGCACGTGTTCATTATACTTATATATATATAGACATACATACATACGTATTATTCTCCTTAAATACGAACAATTTCACTAAACGTAATCGTCGGATCCTATAATTGAAGGGGTGGTATTGCAAAACGTGCAGGGCTTTAAAATTTTCCGAGGCGCTACGACACGCTTTGTGCAGTATAAAAAATAAAACGTCAAGTACGAAATTTACGAATAATTTTTTGTATGCCGAATAGATGATGACGAATTCGAATACCGGAAAACGCCAATAACTGATGGGATACCAAACAAAAAAATATGATAAAATATTTTTCAAAGTCGCGCCGGGGTATGATATTGCACAGAGGGTTTCCGATAGAAGTACGCAGTTATTGATCTATTATTCAATTATTTACACCAATAACAACATACGATATTATTACGTATAGTTTGAACATTAATATTTAAATGAATTGTATATTACGAGTTGTTTTTTCAAATAACTACCTAAATTCTGTATAAAATCAAATAATTGTTTGTATAAATACTATAAATAAATGGATATTTCCTAAGGCTAGGCAAAATATTTTTATTTTTAAATTAGTCTACGTTAATTAAAAACAATAAACTTAAAAAGTAACTTTCAAATATTGAGAAATAATATAACTTATTTTATTTATGAGCTTATGAAAAAAAGTCTGAAGTATTAACGTAAGTTACTATAGTTCCTCGCGAATTATTGTATTATTAAGTTACAGCTTATCATAATATTATATGTGTATGAATTTTATCACAATAGAATGACGTGAAAAATATACGAAAAGTTCGAAAGTTTTAATTATACACGATTATTAAATTTATAAGTAGCTTCGTATTTTTGAATGATAATTCGTTATATTCGCATTACGTCGAAATAGAAACTAATTCGTTAAATGTTATAAAAAATAATAACTTTTAAACCCACTAAGTTCTTTAACTTGTTAACGTCTAGCGTTGTTAATATACTCATCTAAATAATAAATAAAAAATGTTAAGTAATATCAAAAATACAAATTTCGAAAAAAAATGTATATATACATATAGGTACTTAATTCATTTAACACGCGTCATTTCACCCATCGAATCATGGAACGAAAGAGCGCGTTTGTTGTTAGTTTAAATTATTTAAAGATTGTCGTGGCTAATATCATTATGAAATGTAATTTTGATTAAAAAATTGAAATTTAGAAAAACAAAATATGTATAATACGAGCTTCGTTAATTAAAAAATGGTAGTTTTACGCCATGGTAGTCTATATATTGTGTATATTATATGACGCGATATGCGATTTATCTGTCCTGTCTATAAACATTAATCGGGGTACCGAATCGTTCGGACATGAGCATATATACATATATATACTTAGATGTGTAATATTTTCAGCTGTAAATCGTTCCCAATACAATATACGTGCGCGGATTATACTGTCGTTTCCGGCTGCCACCAACGACCAGAGGGATTTTTAGGAAGTATACTAGACGATTTTTCAAGGTAATCGTTCCGAACGAAAATCTCCAATCTCTCTTGTAACGTTCACAAGCAACGGGTCGACGTTGAGTGGGTTTTTGTTCTTATTTTTATTATATCGCCATTGTTTAATATTTATTCATAAAACCGCTCTTCTTTGCATTCTCCTTCTTACTTACAATAGCAACGATCTCGATGACTGCCTTTATTATTTATATAAAATAAAGTTTTGAATAATATATTCTAAGATTTAGATACACACACACACGCACACACATTTATTTCAACGGGCAATAAAATAAATTTTTAGTGCGTTTGTTTTATAAGTGGTTTGTGTATTTAATGCGGACATTTTTGATCAGTCAGTGTAATAAATTCAAATTTATCTCCGCGTGTATGTTTGTGTCAAACCTTACTGTTTTTATCGCAATACACATACAATGTTGTGTGTAAATAACGTAATAAATGGTAGTATTTTTTTTTTGTAATTTTGAAGTACGTGCGAACGATATTTAAGAAGTAAAAAAAGCAACTCATATTCACCGTTAGTGAGATAAATAATTTCGACGTGGTATAAATATTTGACTTTTCTATTTTATACGTAACAGGCAACGAGAATAAAATTTAATGCAACATTAACTTACCTTGTATATATTATTGAAAAAGTGTAAAATGTGTAGTATTATAAACATTTTTTAACACGTACATATATACGTAATATATGGATAATATCGTTTCGATTTTTAAACGCATTTATATAATAGGGTATATTTAGTGTTAACTTTCGAAAATAAAATGAAAATTCCGACATAGTTTATATCAACGTGAGCGTTATACTTGTACGCGCATCTAGAAATATGCAACTTCAGTGTATAGTCTGTACAATGTTTTACTTTGAAAAACGTCTTTTAAAATATTTTCTTAATGATTTTTAATTTTAAAATTTCCATATTTTAATTATATTTAATAAAGAAATTACTGAAATATGAAATTTCCATCACCGAATAAAAATATATACATTTTATCGTTATGTACTCATAAACGTTTTTATGGAAAAAAATTGAAAATAATAATTTTAGATACATTTTCTTTTTTATGATTTATAAGTATAACCTGACATACTACCATTAAACGACATTCCATTAACTTAATTGCAATTTTGCTAGTTGTTTCCTTATCAATCAAGTTAATTATATTTATTATCTGTATATTTTTCGATTTTTTTTGGGAAAATTTCGATTAGTGATAATTGTTTCTATGATTTATATAATCCGAAACTAATACACATAAAACAAATTCATAAAAAATTATATTTTTTTTATATTCGAACGAATCGAATGAGGTACGGTTTTTCATAGTACTCATTTGAATTTAAAAGTCGAGTATTTATAATACAGTTTTTGTAAATTTTTGACACTTCATATATATAAAGTAACTTGCATATGTGTATTATAATATTCATAATAGCGTTAATTTTTTAATTATTCATTTGATAAAACTTTATTATAAATATTAATATTAATTAGAAAAAATACGTTCAGTCAATATTAGTAAATTCATATTATATAGGTACATTTCGGAGTATACTGGAGAACGATATAATAATATATATATTGTAGTTAAATTAAAAACGCGTATATTTTTAATGGCGTCAACTAATGATTAATGTAAATATTATAACGATTCACCGTTTAACAAATGTATATAAAGGAATATATTTCATCTTCGATAGTAACTTTAGCGTTTGTGGTTTTTATAAGCAGAAAAATATATAGAAAAAAAAAATGTAAATATTATATAATATATAATTATATTCAACTAATTAATATAATTAGTAATTAATTACTAATTAATATAAAATCTATGATTTTTTATCCCAAGAGTTGTTCAATATTTTATAAATCATTAGTGACAATTTTTTTAGCGTTCAAGTTCAAATTCTGTAAAAATCGGTAATTTTCCCATTAAGTGATGGATTTTTTAACCTATCACGACACCGATAGTGACAGTACGTATAAACCTACATAGATGAAAATATTATTACGATTGTTTCGAAATAGATTTACAAAATGTCAGAATAATTTTTTTTTTAAACGAATAATATTTGGCTTTTTTTTGTTTCTGTTCTTTTCGACTACATTTGGGATCCGTCGACCCATATATTCGGTAAATAATAAACGTGACGACCAAATTAATATTGAAAAACTTATACGGGATCAACTATTGTTCGCTGGACAAATACGAAACGGATTTAACGGAAACACAATGAACGAAAGTTTTACATTACGCGAATCGGACAAATATTTGGCGATATTTTAAACAATCGACAACTTTGTGACAGTTTTATTAAACACACGTTACGGACCCGAAGACTGTCTACAAAAGTTTTTGGACAAAACCATCGTACAGTTTGTAACGTTCGACGCATTTGGGGTTTTTTCCGTGTGAATACATATACGAGTATATATTTGTATGTTGTTACGGTGCGGCATGGCTTGCCTATCATATTAAACCGCCATCTCTCACCCGCGCACGCACTAATCGATATCGTGGTTTTTTTTTTTAGAACAAATTACCAGTGATATTGCCCGTGTTAATATACAATTATTTCTATCGTTCTGTAGTCGCCGTATACGTCGCGCGTGTATTGTTCTCAGTTTTATTTTTTGTTTACGCGTGTTTCATTATGGAAAATATAGAGTAGACGCAGATTCGCGTTTTTGACGCCTTCGGCGATACTACATGGACGGGTATGTCGACGTGAATACACTAGGCGAATCGTATACGTGTGTGTACGATATATCGATATCAAATTATGGTTGTTTTTTTTCCAGTATCTTTTTGTCTTCATAATTGTAATTTGCGATGGCCGACAGAATATTGTTTTTTCTTTTATCTTTTAATATTTCCTTACTTTTCCTTCGTCATGATTTTGAATAAAATAGAAAAATTTCAGTTCTCGGTGCGTCGAAAACTCGAATTTCTCGGGTTATCCATTGAGGAAAGGGCTATAGTATTGAACATGATAATATCGTCAAGTGCAAAAGACTATTATGGCGAATGGAGTGTAATTTACTTTATTACTTATGCTTGTGTCGTTTTTTCCAAATGGTTATACTATTTATAATAAACTAAAAATGCCGAACAAAGATTTCTCATGGTTCAGAAAGTTTATGAAACTTTTTTCATATGTATTGTGTTAAATATATTCTTCGGTAATTTCGCAGAATCTGTTAAAATTAACAAGAATTATTGAAAACCGAACTACGAACATTTCGGAATACATTTCTGTAAAAAAGTTTCAGAGTAAAATAGTACTACTGTTTTATTTCTGTTTCTGGCAATTGTCCTAAAGCGTAAAGGACGTTCGAAAAAAGAAAAATACGATTACGTTTAAGTACTATACTGTGTCCGATTTTCCAATCGACAGAGAGCTCATATAAAAGTATCGGATTGTTTCTTCAATTGGTAAAATAATGTTCAAAGACACGCTACAGAAACATTCCGTCGTAATAATAATATTGTATATTTGTTAAGAGCCTAAATTAAACTCCGTTAAAGTACATTCTTTTTAGGATTACACGTTACTGTGAGTATTGAAATTTGTAAAGTAGTAGACTACAGATATAAACGTAATTTTTATTTTTGTATTATTAGTAAAATATCTCCATTACACATTATATCGTTTTGAAATGAGAAAAAAATATCAAAATAATTTCAAAAAAATTTAATATGAAGATATTGAACAAGATCATTATTATTAAAAGGAAGTTGTAGAAAGTTAATTTCCGTTTCAAAGTAAATATTTATGTTACATCTATTTTTCCAAATCTTCGCGTTTTTCGTATCGGTTTCAATTTCACGAAAAGTTATTTATTTATTTTTACCTTTTTTCAGTTTTGTTTACATTATATGTTCTATTTTTATTAAATGGATTCATTGAAAATTTTTCTATTGAAAACTATTTTCGATCCTATATAAAAAGTACGTTTATCAAATCATAAAACGTTTCATATTAAAAATAATCTTTTATTTTACTTTAGATACTTGAACGCGCTTTGAAATTTATCAATGACGTGAAATCGAAAATGCATAAGTCTTATATAATAATATAAATAATACGCAAATCAGTATAACATTCGATAATGATAATTTAACTTTTTCCGTTAGTCTTATGGTTGAACAACAAATCTATAGGGGTTTAGTCTCCCCCTCTCCTATTCATCCATCGCGTATATAGAATTTTCTTTATATCGTATATTTGTTTTCCAATGACGATTAATTTTATTAGTGTTATATAAGAAACGATTAATTTTAGACTATTCGTTGATTTTTTTAAAAATATTAAACTTTATATATTATTATATTTATTACACTTGATTATTTTAACAATAATATGTTATATTTCGTTCACACTTTTTGCTTCAAAAAATAAATTTAAACAAAAAACACTTATATATAACAATAAATTAAAAATAGTTAACAACGTATTTTATGCAGTGACGTATATTGTGGTGATGGGACGTGATTGCAACCCTAAAATATTGTATAGGTCCCAATTGTATAGTTTTGAAAAGCTGAAAATATTCGAAGAATTTAAATAATTTGTGAAAAATATTCTGTTTTAATATGAAATGTATAAAATACTGTCGTCTGTTTATATTCAGTTGATGGAAGTTAACTCATTATAACTTCAGTTTTCGGACAGAATATTAATTACACGTATTATTAATAATTTGTATTTGAATTTCGAATGCAAGTTTAGTAATCGTTTAATTTGAAAAATGATTATACACTGCAAATTTCGGTCTTATTTACAATTAGTTGAAATAATTTGGTAGTGAACGATATAGCTTATAATAAAGGTTTTATTATAGGCAAACCTTTCACTTTTTCGTTGATTTTACAATTTTATACGGATTTTGGCCGCCACCTTCGTTGTTTTTCAATTGGTAGATGCATCTAAGATTATTATATTTTTTTAATAGAAACAAAACGATTAATATCGATTTAGTTATTTTATTATTTTCTACGTTGAAGTAATAAATGTCGTTAAAAAGTGTAGGGCTGTAAAAAAGACACGACTACAGATTAAATTATTTTATGTTTTGAAAATATAGCTCAAAACAGGGGATACTAAACGCACGCTAAATAATAACCCGATACTTGATATATTATCGAAAGTTTATTTTTAGATTCCAATTTTCGTTCTCAAACCTTCCATATACACGTTGTATGTAATACTATACGTATTTACGTTCACGAAACAGACCTATGTCAAAGTTACGGGCGAATGAGCACGAGACACGTGAATGGTTAAGACGGTTTTACATAATACACACATACACACACACACACACATACACATTGATACTTATATACGGTACACGGTTTACCTTAAGGGAAACGTCGCGTGGAGTCGTGTTGTCACATATAATTTGATATGTAACACAATTTATCAAATCCCACTTGATTATAGTACACTGTACAGTATAGATATATACCCGTATAACATATAATGTCACTATGTGTAGTGATAAATAAACGTATAAATACCTATATAAATGTATACTGTACAAACATATTATTTAAAAATAATTAAAAACAATATGAGAAATTCAAAAGGTGTACGCGATGTACCATCTCGGAATTAAATTATTCGGATTATATAATACGAAATATTTGTCTAGACGTGAAATTGAACATATTTTGCGCAGTATTATGTAGACACGTACTATTATTATATTATATTATACTTTTTGTAAACAAATGTCAAAAATGTTTAATAAAAAATAAAAAATTTAACGTATTAAACAACATCTAATTGATTTTACTTGTTTGTTTATTAGTATTTTTATACGAAATAGAACACATTAATTAAAAATAAATGTACGATGTATATATAAATATTATATGTTCTATAAATTGTGTAACTTTCTTCGTAACAAGTAAATGTTTTCGATTGTAATTGTTATATTGTTATATTAAAAGATTTCCATCGTATATATTTTAACCAAATTTAAAATTTTGAATTAAAAAAACATTGCATACGAGATGATAAAAAAATTTGGCGTTGACAAAAACGAGTTTCGACGATTAATCGACAAGCTGAAATAACGAACTTCTGCCGTCCGTGATCCTTAGATAGGTACGTCGGTACTGCTAGCGTGTCGGAAGATTTTCTATCGTGTCCACGATCGTATCGGAAGTCGTTTTATTCGAGATAACACCCGCGCAGTATTCTTCTTCTTTTATCATCCGCGTTGGTGTTTTCTACCGTTAAAATTATTTTGGGACAATATATTTTCGATTTTTGGTTGTTTTATTGTCTGCATCAGTCAGTTCGTGCCCCACGTTTTTCTGTCGTTGAAAGTGGTCGATGATAGTCGGCTACCGTAATTTCGTCTGTTTTCATTTCGCGGAAGAAAACGGGTTGTCCTTAAACGCCTTTTCGAAAAAAAGAATTTTCGTCTTTCTCCAATCAATTTTCCAACCAAGTAAAATCGCCCTTCTTTTGAAATTCAAAATCGGTTGTACATTCATTGTCTCGAAAAGCTAAAGTACTTCGTGGTCGCCCATAGTTTAGTGTTTCGCAAAATAATTAACAATAAAACAATCGTCCTTACCGGGAATATGTGAAGGGGGATTATCTCCCGCCATACAACAGATTTCCTTATATAATTTTTTCTTTTTTAATAAATTCAATAAACGTTCGTTTATTTCGACAATAAACCGAATGATATTCGATGTTTTTATGACAAGCTATTGCAGAAACCTTCCAGTGACGGCACATCAATGATGATTTAGTTACCATTGATAAAATAACTAGGCGTTACGTTAATTTTAGAAATCTCGAATCCGTTAGACGGTTGAGTCTTCTTGTTGGGTTTCCGGAAAGTGTGATAGAAGAAAAATTATCAATAAGACTGTATGTGCCGTTAAGGAGGCGTTTATGATATCGTGCATAATTGGTTTTTGCAATTTCGTTGTATCATTGGATATTCTTATGTCTACATGTAGGGTACACTAGGGAACGTATGGTGCGGCGTTTGTGATATGACGGAGTATTTTTCACGAATTCCGACGATTATTAGAGAAGCTGAATTAACGAACTTCCGCCGTCCGTGATCCTTAGATTGCAAAGGTACGTACAGACGTGCCACGTCGGTACTGCCGGCGTGGCGTAAGATTTTCTATCGCGTCCTCGATCGTATCGAAAGTCGTTGGGGTATTTAATGGCCCATTCGAAATTCTAGGTTCCTATATATTATTTTAGCGCGTACCTGTTTTAATTCTTAAGCTGAAAAATAAAGTCGACGTTAACGCCAGCTATGTAAATTCGAAATTTACGCGAGATTAATAATTTTATTCGTTATTTAAGTAATACTTTCCGTTTTAAATCGCCAACCGGTTGCAGGTTTCTCTTTGGGTTTTCTTATTTCCGCCCCACTATTTAAGTTCAATATTGAATTCACGACCTCTTGCTCCATTGTCCTCGGATTCCCATAATCTATCTGCACTTACTCTTGGTTATTTTTTAATCGGTCAGTCTATTTGTGCGTTACCAGAACACGACGTCATCAATGTTTCAAAAAATCGCTTAGAATGTTGGCAACTAATACGACAGTGTCACCAAACATTTCGGAAATATTGGGCACGAGATTACTTGACAACATTGCAAGGTTGCATGAAGTGGTATTTGGAAGAATTGGCGTCCACCCCGGGGTCGATGGTATTGTACGTGTCGTGACAGTACGCAATCAAGACGAATGTTTCAAACGACCATCAGTGAAACTTGTAAAATTGTCTGTCTAATGTTACTTAAATTTTTATTGTAATTTTGTATATTTATTTTATATATATATATAATTTTATTGTTCTATTTTATCATTTAACTGTTTTGGAAGTCTACGTCTTCCAACGTGGGGAATATGTTCGGTACAGATGTTGATACCTAGGGTCACATTGTCGTAGAATGTTCTAGAAGCATCCCTACACCTTTCGCAACTACTACGACACGGCGCTCTCGGATCGATGTGTGCCGAACGTACGAACGAGTCTGTTTTCGGTCTCCATGCCGCCATCGTCGTTAATACATGGGTACTACGTTCTCTAATAAATAATACAGTCCATTTTCGTTCAGTGCGTTGTTGATGTATTTTGTCCCGGCACTTTTGCCACGGTAACCTCTCGGATTTGAACCGGGAACTCCGTGCAAACTGTAGTGATGTAAAGCGGACGGAAATACGATAAAAGTTAACGTACGTAAGAAAAAAATCGAAGCTTTTGCATAAACTGACGACGCAAGATCGTTTGTTTTAAATATACGAACGAGTAAAAAATGTTATTAGGAAACTTGGGGCCGTATTATTGTAATCGTAAAAATCGGAAAATATTTTTAGTTTTGTTCCGAATGCACGCACGACCATTCGCGTCCTGTCGCGATAGTTCGAGTCTAAATCGATAATCTATACGGGGAAAAAAGAACGTATGCGTGCCTAAACACATACACATACCGTCGCGGTATTACAGTAGAACAAATCCGTGTATAATATATGTCAAAACGAAAACCGATAAAAAGTAAATAACGGCGCACACACATGGGTTGGTAAACGAAACCGAAATAGGGCAAAATTTCGATTTTGATATTAATGAAAAATGAGTAACATTTAATCAAATTATAGGTTATATTTTTGATTTTCATTACGTAAGTAATAAAAAACAATATTGATGGTTAAGATTCAATTCAATTTTAACGCCGATTTCTCACGACAATTTATAAACATATATCTTATTATTAGCGTATAGCATTAAGCACAATTTAAAACGAATTTCTTGTATGAAAAATAGTTGTTTATCCATAGTAATAATAGTAATAATAAATACTTTACCTTGAAATTATATTGTGATGATATTCGATTGGGGAACAATTGCGACAAATGCGATTAGTATTTGTGATTTTTAACACTCAACATCAAACATTTTATGTATCGTACTTCCACATAGTCGATTTTATTCAATTTAAATAATATTTCTTGTACATTTAATAATAAGAAAAAGGTTAGTTTAGGAAGATAATTGTTTTAAAAATTGAATTCTGTAGATATTTTTTTAAAATATCAATTCAGTATCTTTTTATAGATAATTTTAGAAAAAACCTTATTAAAATATATTTGTTTGCTGCGGAGATAGTTATGGTAACCATAAAACGTACTATATTTATATATATCTACATAAGTGGCTTAGTAAAGAAAAATATGTGTCCAAAAAATAGATATTTTTACGTGACGTTTAATTTAATTATGAAATTATTCGTAATTAACCGACTTTAATAATTTACGTAAACGTTGGTATTTATATAAATAAATAAATTAATGTGTACGTGTTGCGTTTACTCATATATATGATAAAATATAATAGGTACCTACCCGCCATTATATAATAAAATGGAACGACCCAATTTCGCTAGCGTTGTTACAAAATAACTAATTGCAAGAAACAACACTCGTTTGATTAAAAGTGTAATGAAGAGTTTAATTTCATAGTGGAGAGAAACCCATGGCCTGCACACGCGTAAGAATAATAATAATAGTAAATTGTGGAATAGGATAACTTACAACGTCTGAAAAAATGAATACAACTTAAGGAATATATATATATATATAAATTGTATGTATGAAGGAAATCAATTGAATTTCGGAAAAACTATTTTGGTCCCCAAATTCAGTTTACCTATACATATATATATATATATACGTAAGTTTATAATTTTTGTGATTTTGCGAAGGAATCTAAACCGATATATTTGGTGTAACATTATTTTATTGAAAATGATGTTCTAAATTAATTAAGGTTATAAGACATTAATATTACTCTCTACCTCTGTAATTCAGATATAAATAAATAAAAAGTCTCTTATGCATATCTCAGTTATCATACACATTGTAATATCAAAGAGGTGAAAAAGGTGACTCTAGAAAATGACTAATGTGATTCGTTCAATGATAAGTAGTAAATAATTTTATTTATTAATAATATATATTGAACGGCATTTTAGATAGATACAATAAGAAAATTATACTTAATTTTACACGAGCCAATAGAAATTATACATGATGACAGATAATTTTTATAGCGAGTTTAAGGAAACACGAAAAAAATTCGTTGAAAACAAGTTGACGAGATTTGAAATAAAACGAGTATTGACATTATTCCGCCTTAACATCAAAGCGTCTAAGTTCAATGCTTTCGCTACTGATCTAAAATGGAAAAGAGGATAAATGTCTAAATATCTAATAAGTGGCCCGTAATGGCAATAAGCCTATTACGAATCCGTTCGATACGGTCTTAGTAGTCTTTTTGATTACTCGGTAACCAAATAACTGAACTAATCCCAACCTTAGAGACAACAAAGGAATATTATATATAATACAATCGGACATAGAGCTGAATTTAAATACGACCAATAATAAACGTTGGGGCGAAACCGAGTAGTAAGTAATGCATTAAAAACCATAGTGTTTCAAGGTGTTTCCAAGTGTTTCAATTTTGATAGTATAATATACCTTGTATATTGATTTGTCGACCACTTTTCACATTTCGAGATGGTAGACGTTTGACCTTTTGGTAATAAACCAAAAATATTTTTAAAAAGAAATTACAACGAACGATCGTTGACGAAACGAACGTAACAAAAAATAATGTAATAATTATCGTTTCGAACGTAGAATACACAAAATCGTCCTTAATTTTGTGTTGTTAGTTTGGCTAAAAAAATAAAATATTATTTATAACGGAACGACAGCGAACCCATTCGTTTTCGATCCCTTTGGCCCGACGACACGCGACGGGTCACTGTACGCGACGATCATATTGTACACAGGTGACTATAAAAAGATACATAAAACATATTCGTGTTCGCAATGTATAACGCCGGATAACTGCACAATTCTTATTCATGGGCGAATTTCGTAAACCACAATATTAATGCACCCGCGGGTAAACGAAAGTCCTGTATTACGAACTCATATTTATATTTCTCTATACGCATTCGGGTAAAGTTTTAATGAACTAAATCGATTTTCATACGACTGTGTCTCCCGCACGAGCGCATATTAAATATTTCGCCGTTATTATTTTAAGTACCACGTCTAAACGACCAGGATCGTTTGACCCAAAACAGACAATATTTTTGACCTTGACAAAATTTACATTTTTTTCGTCTTTTCGACTTTCGAAAACATTTTTGCGGAATATATAAATGTGTGTATATATATATATATATATTTACACACACATTTATATAAAAACCATATATATATATGGTTTTTAAATTATTGAAAACCATCTACGACAAAGCCAAAGGGATTATAGACAATTTTATTTTAATAAAAAACTATTAACAGAAAACTTAAGTTTTTGTTCAGTAATAAATTCGTACTTGTTTTATAACGTTTATTATGTTAGTCTATTCCATATTTATATTACTATGAATTGTTATAACTTCAATATCTTCATTTGTAACCGTTTATTAGAATTCATAACCTAACCATTTTCGATGATATGACCAATGTCTTAATTAAAGGGTAGCTCCTCTCTCCCAACATCCCAAATTAATTAAAATTTCGTGACAATTCTTTTTTATTTGTCAGTTATGTTACGAGATTTTCTTTGGTTTTCGGGAGAAAAAATCGATAAAGTTAATATTAACGTGGAAACACATCCGCTCCGTATAGGTAATTTTAATATAGTCGAGCGTTGCGGGTTGTTTTAAAGACCTCTCGTTCCCAATAATTTGTTAGGATCTAGTTAATCCGACTTTTGGTACGAGGTTTCAAAAAAATATTTAAGGCGTCTTTGGTATTTCATTTTTTCCCTAACTTCTTCGCTGGATGTATATTTAGACGTCCAATATTAAGCAATAAACTTTCGAGACAACGGTCGTCTGTTTTTCATTCTGCCCGTCGTCAGTAATATTATGTAAAGAAGCCAAATTTTTCGAACTTTGCAAGAACCGTAAAAAGTTTCATAACACGAATTTTAAAGATATTTTGTTTTTGCTCGTAACTAAATTATTATTATTCCCGGACTACTATCTACTATACATGCGGTATGAGTTCGTTTCGGATTTAAATTTTAAACTGGGTCGGGTACACCTTTACTTGTAATATTTTACATAATGTCGTTACGATACGTATATAAAATAATTTTGTAAAATTAACGTTTTTAAAAGGGATATATATATATATGTATGTATTTCAGTACAACGATATACGACTATGAGTATATTTAAAAAAATTAATTCGAAGGTTCGACCGAATTTTAAATAATATTTTTGCATTTTACACGACGATCGATACGATCGCCGGTGTTCGTTCACCCTGCACGCACGCTATACGTATCTCGAAGAACTATGTTTGGTTTAGTTCGCGTGTAAATGGATATTTTTGGATTTATATTTTTCCCGAGTCGACCATGGGTGAAAAAACGAACGAAAATAAACGAGAAACGAAAAAAGCGCACATTATTTATTTATTTTGAAAAAAATCATGCGCGATACGGCGGAATTTAACAATTGCACGTAATTTACGTATAAGGGTATTATAATGGCAAAAAAGAAAATTAATTACGAATACAGCCAGAGGTAAAGAAGTCCAAGATTCAATCACGTTGACAAAACCCAATTTTGGGCGTGTTAAAATTAAAATGAAGTTCACGAGACGGTGTGATAGACAACATAAGCGATAATCATAGTTTTCGAAACGCGATCACGTATACGTACGTGCGTGTAATATTATTATTAATAATAGCACTTTTTGGGAATATTACAATTAAAAATATATACCTACTGGAATATTACAATTCATCTGAACGCAATCTGATTAGAACGATTCCTCTAATTGTAATAATTAGGAAAGAAAACGCCTACAATATGAACACCTCGAAATACGAGGAGTGTCCGTAAAATAGTCTCCTATTTTTTTTTCTTAGTAAATGACATTTATTTGCAAAATAAATTACACTTTCAGAAAACCTGATTCTTATTTTATTTTTCGAAGTAGTCACCGTTGCGTTCGATGTACTTTTGGAGTCTTGCCACGAGCTTCTTTATCCCCTCGTCGTACCATTCTCCATGACTTCCTCGTTACTCTTGAAGTGCATTCCTCCTAGGTGCTTTTTAAGGGCCAGAAAAAGATGATAGTCACTCGGTGCAACGTCGGGGCTGTACGGAGGATGATCCAAGATGTCCCATCCAAATTTGGCAATAAGTTCCTGGATCTTGTTTGCAACATGAGGGCGGGCGTTGTCATGCAAAAGATTAACACCTTTCGTCAATTTTCCTCTTTTTTTGTTTTGTATGGCCCGACGAAGCCTTTGCAGCGTTTCACCATAACGATCTGCGTTGATTGTTTGTCCTCGTGGGATGTATTCGACCAGCAATACCCCGTGTCGGTTCCAGAAAACTGTTGCCATGATCTTTCAGGCTGAGGCAGAGGTCTCTTTGAACTTCTTGACTCTCGGTGAGTTTGGATGCCACCACTGTTTGGATTGTTCCTTTGTCTCGGGAATGAAATAGTGACCCATGTCTCGTTCCCAGTAATAATAGAGTTGAGAAACTCTTCCCCCTCTTCGAATCGACGCAGAAATTCACGAGACGAATCAACACGCTTACGTTTGTGTTCGTTACTCAAACTACGGGGTACCCATCGGGCACTGACCTTATGGTATCCTAAATTTTCTGATAAAATCTTATCAATAGTGGTTTTAGAAACATCTGGAACCATTTCACAAATATCTCTAACCGTTAAACGCCGATCTTCGCGCACAAGCACTTTCATGCGTGCAACGATTTCGTCGGAAATGGACGGACGTCCCCTGCCTGGCTCATCATGGACATTTGTTCGGCTCGCCAAAAATTCCCTGCACCACTTCTTGACTTTTTTGATGTCCATAACATTTGACCCATATACAGAGGTTAGTTGACGATGAATTTCAATAGGTGAAGTCCTTTTGAAGTTCAAAAATCGAATAACGGAACGTACTTCGCATTTGGTGGGAGCGGGAATCATCATCTCCATCGCGGATAGCTGCTGTGTCAAGACTAAGCGTCGTAGTGAAGTCCACCGGGTAGGGAATTGTGGATAAGATAACAAGGAACATGACAGTATTACCGGATTCCGCCTAGCGCTGTGGATTTGAAAATGGCAGCGTTGAAGACCTTATTTTACGGACACCCCTCGTAATACCTTTCAAAAAAAAAAAATCAAACGGAAACGAACGTATAATTTTTATTTCGTAACGTAATTTCATTATATATATATATATTCGTGTCTCGCGTTATCGTACAAAACGATTCGAGACACGGAATAATCATTAATAGCTCTCGTGGTTGTTACGATGTAGAAATAAACAAACGTAAGCGATAAAACATTTCGCAAACTTTGTGTAAGTTCTAAAAGTTGTAATGAAATATCAATGCCGTATACCGTAGGCGTAAATTAAATGCCACCTAAATATTCACTTCTGAAACCGAAATTACGTTTCAATCTGTGGAGTAATTAAAAGTTATCTCACTTGTTTCGGAGTGTGAAGATAACATAAAATTAATCGCGGAAGTAATTCACCGTGCGTTATTGAGACACATTAGTTATAAAATAAAATGGACCCGATCGTATGTACTTCTTTTGTAGCCATCAGGCCAAAGTCAATTATTTAAACAAGACAAATTCAAGCATATTATCGGACGCCTATATATTGTATTTGCTCGCTGTTTAATTAAGGCGTTTCACTCGGCGTCGAAATTGAATCGTAACTTTTGCGCAACTCTTTTTTACTTGGCGGTAGTTCACGCGGATTTCGCGAAATGTTTTTGTCGGAATACGGATACACACGTAAATATCCTGACAGAGTCCGCGCACAATTTTGTTAGTTGTTTTTAATAGTTTTGGACGTCGATTAGGAATGGTTACAGCGTACGTTAGGTACTCGAAAAATATTTGGAAAATGCAACGCGCGTGTTGCCGGATGTTTTGGAAATACATTAGTCAACCGAACGCGCGAATAACGATCCTTTCCCGTATATGTACATATGTGCGTGTTCGAGGGACGGATGGATATTCGTTCCGTTTTATAACGCGTATCGTAACCGGATTCGATAAACGTTTCAATTTTTTTATACGTTTCATCGCCGACGTTGTGTTAGATAATAATGTTAGTTACTATGACAGGTACAACTATATTTTTTTACGCTACGCCAACAAAACGACGAATATTTCTTAAGGGATTTGAACAATTCGTCGGATTCATATTGTAATATATAGCGATCACATGATCTTAGGCCGTGACTTTTATATCGGGACTTGTTATAAATACGACATAAACGTTTTGTGGTTTTTATTTTATATTTTAATGTTTATTTATATGTTGAATTTTAGGTGTTGCTAATTTTATATTGTGCATGAAATACAGGCAATGATTCATTAATTTTTCTAATTGACGGTTTTATTTATATAGTTCGTTAAAAATAATATTTTCGTTCCGACTACTAATTAGTATATTCCGTACCAGTGTGTTACGAAGGTATAGTATAATATTATTTTATATATTTTTCTAATTAAATTACAGAAATTACAGAGCGCGCGTGTACGTGCACACACCCACACACACACATACATATACATACATACACATACACACAGAATTACGGTAAAAATAAATAATATTCCGTGTACCCTCCTCTTAAAAAAATTGTTCACGAAGCGGAACGTTTTCCAACTTTTCGTAAAATTTTCCGGCTCGTGATAAATAGTTATATATAAAAGTGACGAATTATTTTTCTATCGCACTCGACTATTGACGTTTGCGCGTCCACCGCATATGTCGAACTTTGTCTGTCGGATTTATTGATTGGTTCAGACTATATTATTACATGTCAATTGCACGCCCATAAGTGAATATACAATTATAATTATAATAGTAAAAATAATAATAATCATTATTATTATTGAAGGTACACTTTAGGATTTATTGATTCCCCTCGACGAGACGTTGAATTTAATTTTAACGAGATGGCGAATTCGTATACATAATATACGTTTTCATTACAGAGTATGTTTTGTTACGTTTGATTGCAATTGCGGATAGAGTCTAAAACGGTTTGTTTATATATTGTATACGTTTTGAGTACTACTGTCATAGTTTTAAGATTAATTTATTTTTAAATATAATTTTATTTTTTTGGTTATCGATGAGTTTCAGGAAAGAAAACATTTAAGAAATGTTTTAGAAAAATCTAATAAAACGAGCAATTTTTGAAGCAACATCCTTCAATTGCGTAAAATGTAGATTTATACCCTTGTTTTTAATTTAATTAAAATATTTGTAGCATTTAGCATTTAAATGTATAGAACTTTAGTTTTAGATCATAGTATTGATTATATAGGCATATTATTTTACATAGGTTTCGTGTTATGAATTTTGAATTAAAAAAACTATAAAACTATCCTTTTACGTAATTTTTCAACCCTTTTAAGGCGCATGAAGGGGTTGAGTTATGATGATCAAATTTAATCTAAAATACTTTCTCACGATATTAAATAAAATGAACGGGTAAGATATTAAACATTTTAATATTTTTCTTTTCTTAATAGCTAAATATCACCCTAATATATGTATAAAATAATTTACAATGCATTTCATTTGTATCTAATCCATAATGAGTGTCCGATTGATCATTTTAGTTTGCCTTGGTCAGAAACAGCGTCCATGGCTTTTTTAACCGTTTTTTCGTCATCCAAAAACTTCATTGAAATCATTGGCTGGAAGTCTTCGTCAAACGTATATTCGAACGGTATGCCCGTCGGTAAATTTAAGTTCATAATTGCGTCATCGGTGATGTCTATATAATTAAAGTAACGACTTAATTAATTTTCAGCACCCATTATATTCTAATATATCCGAAGTCTAACCCTTCATCTTAAACTTTATAAACTTTATATTTTTACCACTGTTGGGTAAGTAACATTTAAAAAGTACTAAAATTACTTAACTTCTCACTTACATGTAATGAAGTTACTTATTTTGTTGTTCGAAGAAAATCCTAATGAAATTAATTTAATTTTAAACAATAAATGTATACGCGTTATTTTTATGTTACAACAAAACATCAAATTAAAGAAATTATATATATATTCTCCATCTAGAATTTGAATTATTCGTTTTGGTAGAATGTTTTGGAACTTTTATCGTTTTAAGAATTAAGGAATTTTTTTTAGTTTTAGGTATTGCCATAACTATTATTTTGTTTTCCATTTTTACATATGTATATTTATTATGTCGATACAATTTAACGAAATAATTATAGTATAATAATTACGACGTCGACGCGTAATTTTTTTTATCAAAACGAACATTTTATAAACTGTATATAAACATATTTACAAGTTAGTTAAAATAGCTTTAGGCGTTTGAAATATTAAAAAAGCGAAAATATGCAATTTAAATATCGCGGTGTTATGTACATTTAGTCGGTCACTTATAGTCTCGAGGTATTTTTGAATCGTTTTCTTATTCATAAATTATATTTTAGTTGATGTTCGCATAATAATAATAATAATAATAATAATAATAATTATTATTATTATTATTATTATATAATACTCACGGTCGAGGTATTTGATTATGCCCCTGAGACTATTCCCGTGGGCAGCTATTAAAACTCGTTTTCCTAGTTTTATCTGAGGAATAATCACCCGGTTCCAATAAGGTAAAGTCCTTTGGATTGTCAATTCCAACGATTCGGACACGGGAAACTCGTCCTTGCATGGTCCGTCCGCGTACCGAGGGTCTTTTACGATCTGATCATAGTATTCGTGATCTACTTTCATTGGCGGTGGTGGAATGTCGAAACTACGTCTCCATATCTTAACCTGTTACATATATAAACTTAATATATAAATTAAATATACATTTTTTGTATACGGGAAATTTTTTAATATAGTACTGGATTAAAGCGAGTGATTAATTTGTATGCATATATTTTGCTTTTTTGAGGATTTTTCGAGAAATTTTAGAGTATTATGGGTGAAATTAACAATATATATATATATACATATAGCTAACGGACTATATTATAATAATAATATAAATCGATATGTATGTATGTATTTTTAAAAATTAAAATTTACAGTTCTTATTTTGACGAAAAAGTAAAATAAAGTAATAAATAGAGCGGATTCTTCGTAAATAGTAAATTGTATGTCGAGGGTATGAACATAGTTCAATGTCTTCTTGGAAAAATTCTTAAACAATTTTATATCAGTCTATTTCATAGTGGTCAGTAGCCCGTTCACGTATTAATTCGTTCGTGTATTTTCTACAAGCGGCATATTACAAATTCTTACATTTTATAATTTATTCCACGAATATAAAACAATAAAATAATTTTTTTCGAAGCATATTTTAACGTTTTATATATGTATATATGTATGAAGGATATCTGTCCCAAAATTGTACAATACGTTATTCATGTACGTATTTGAAAAGAAACGACGAGTACTATTTTTAAGAAACAACGTAAAATTGAGGTTATTAATCTTCGGACAAGAGCGCAAAATTATCTACCGTCAGCGGGCGCGTGGCGGTATTTATACCGCCTCGTTGTCAGCCATATCTAGAGCGTAAATTGTTTGTTCGCGAATACATTAGTTTTCTCAATGGGCAACATAAATATAGCGTATATTTAGACTAAAAAATTGTTTTCCGAACGTGTTTTAATGGCGCGTGGGAAGTACAGTAATTGGTGCCATATAAATTAGTCAAATAGAACTCAAAATCAGTGTTTTATTTTCCACGTCAGACTATTCGAACAGTACATATGGTATAAAGTTTTTTCATAATTTTATATGTTCATGAAAGTAGAACATAAAACATATATAAGGCGTAGGCATAAAATAAATATAAAAATTATCGAACAATCATTTATTATGAAATAAGAAACTGGACCTTGTCCACTTTGAAACTATAGAAAAAGGATTAGAAGTATGCTGATAATGATTAGTATTTAACTAAATTAGTGATTATCAAAGGTGTCAATAATCTGTACGGGCACATTAATGATTGAAAGCGAATTTATCTGAAATGCAGTGTAATATCGTCCACGCGCTTGCCTGAAGATTAATAATTGCGTATAATGTTTTATCGAAAAAACTAAATGATAAATTAGATTATATATTTGTTAATGTAAGAGAAATGTTTATTTAGTTGACGATTTTTTATCTTTAAAAAATAAGACTTATGTTAAATTTATGTTTATAGACGAAAAAATGAACGAATTAGTTTGTATTTCTCGTGAATGTTATATATCTATGCCACGTGAGTATTCAATATTGGGAGTTTTTTTTTTTAGTTTGAGTGTAAATATAATATATATATATATATATACTTGTTCCTCGCCGTACTTGGCCGCGGTCTGGGCCTTATCGAGTCCGGTGAGACCGCCGTAATGCCGTTCGTTTAGGCGCCAAGTCGTGTGCACCGGGATGTCCGTCTGTCCGAGTTCGTTAAGTATCGCGCAAAGGGTGTGTTGGGCCCTTTTTAAAACAGAAGTGTGCGCTACATCAAACACGTAATTGTGTCGTTTTAAGGTTTTCCCGGCTTTTGCAGCTTCTTCCATGCCTGAAAAACCGACAAAAAATTAATAAAAAAGTTATAAACGCATTGTAAAATTATTTGAACGGATACGAATAATAATTTAATATAATTAATACAAAGTTCATTCAATTATATTATTTATTTTACTTAAATCCGCGGAGGGCTCTTCGAATACCGAATAAGTAAATATAAAAATGACGTAGTCTACATAAATGTAAAATTTAAATTCTAGTTTATGGAAGACAAATCATTATATTAAAATATTTATTAAAACGTCGTGTATGTTATTTAATAAACAAATATTAAAGTTTACGTAATAGTTTTATGTTACCTTTTGTGCTTAATTCCGCATCGTACCATCCGCAGAACAAGTTTTTTTTATTCCATTCGCTCTCGCCGTGTCTAATCATTACGACTTTGTAATTGCAATTATTCTGTCGAACAACAAACGCGATTATCGAGTGAAAAACCGTCTTTGATAATAAAATTTTAACGAGAAGAGGTATTTTCATATTAACACTCCACTTCGAGTTAAAAATAAATCAATTCTGGGCGTTAATTAGTTAAAAATTTGAATTACGTTTAAAAACAAAGTTAGTTTTGGTTAAGTTATTTAATTTTACCCTCTCGTGGAACTTATATTGTTGTGTGGTAAGGGGGCTAGCACGACGGGAATTCCGTGTATGGTCGGACTAAGAGTTGTAAGCTGGTCCTTACATTAGTTAGTTGGGAACTGCTAGCATCTCAGCAGTAGCGCGTAGCGGCCCGACCGGGTGCTAGATGATTGAACGGGGTATCTGTTACCGGTGCTCAATCGTCAGCATCAGGCGATAGGCGGTGAAAACCACCGACAACAAACATGATTGTAGAAGGTATATGATGCCCCTTCGTTATATATCATGTTTATTGTTAAGATACGATGCGGTTGTTCTCGCCACACCGTCTCGTGATTATTATTTATTGTAGGATTTTCCGCGCTCTTTCATATAATTAACGATGGCACGTTCGTTGGTCAAAACAATAGTGTTAAAGCTTTTTAGGCAACAAGTGCACAGTAAATGACGATGAACGATAGTAAAAAGTTACATAACTTGACGTTAATTTTTTCAAATATAATTTTTAATTCGATATTTCGTTATGCTTTTGGTTTGATGTATAACTTCTAGTTAGCTATTCATTTAAGATTATTGAAATTAAGTCAAATCGCTAAACACATAGACATAAGATAACATAACACATATTATTGAATACAAGACGATAGGAGGTTTATTTTATTTTCCCAGCTTTTTTGAATGAAAATTGGAAAACGTTAAAAATTATTTAAATTTAACTTTAAATTTAATTTAAGCTATATTTTTTATAATGATTCGATTTGACCTAGTTTGATAAGGTAAAAGAAATAGATAAGTTGCCCAACCTTCTATACATATATTAAAATTACCACTTACTTTAATTTAACGGTTAAAACTTACTTTAGGTCTGTCGACGGAATCCTTTTCCCTGGAAGCTTTTTTTGTGGCTGTACACCATAACTTATGTTGATTAATAATCGTATTAAGCGTACGTTTCGTAAATAATCGAAGAACCATCGTAAATGTTATTACGACAATGGAAAATTACGTTGATTTTTTCGAGTACTAATGCGAGAGTTTGCGAAATCCGTTAATAATATATTTCATAATCGCACTACAAACATCAATATCGAACACGAAATACATAACAATTGTTGTTATGGCAGTAACGAGATTCGTTCGAATTCGTTTTGTATAAATATATTTTTGTCGAATCACAATTTTTATAAAATGTCATATATTGGCTCTCGTTTGGGAACGAATTACCAAGTTTCATCGTTATTTTACGATAATGTCATTTTAGATTATATTCTACGAGGGTTTATTTAAAATTTAAACATTTTAAACCGTAATGGATTAATACTCCGTGCGTTACAATTAAGTTAGATTTTTTTTGCTTATTTGCACACGTATTGTTCGTTTGACTACTATATACGATTGTTTTTATTTTCTAATATTTTAAACAAATACACCTATATTATTTATTATTCGTATAAGCGTGTGCCGCTTATGTCAATTGAACTGGTATGTTTTAAATAAAAATCATTTTTTTCTATTTTATCTAAATAATGGATTCTGCCGCATCGTTAAACTGTATTACTGATATTACTATTGCTTGCACAAAATTAGTCATTTTTTAAATGAAAAGGGAATAGAAATTGCCTATAGAAGTCGTGGCCATAATAAATAAAATTTAAACTAAAACAATAAAGTCAATTATAAATATTATGATAAAGAACGTTTATATCTAAATTATGTTACGATATATTAAATATATTAAATCGTATTTAAACTGAAAATATGAATTTATTTCTATTTTGAATTATATATACATTATAATATACTCGTAATTTATTCAGTTTAATTATTTACGGCTTAAATCTGTACAAACAGGTTTTACAGTGATTTTATGCCTTTGTATTATTGTGTTTAATAATAAAAAATGGCGTATCGAATACTAAATTATGTACATTTTAATAACGGTACTTTTTAGAACTTCGCAACAGTGAAATATCAACAAGTTTGTTTTGACATTTACCTAAAAATAATTTTCACCGTTTATAAAATTTAAATAATCAATTTATTGTATTATTACTTGTTGATTTTTATCGTTTTCTTTGTATCGACAGTTTGTTTTTATTATGTTTTAATAAGAAAAACTGTTAACTTTTATTTTTATTAAAATATAATAAAATAATTTGCGATCAAACTAACAATAAATACTTTAAACTAACAATGACGACTAAAAAGATATATAAAAAATTCGAAAATACTTTTTAAATTAAGAAACTTGTACACAATATCATTGGTTTTAAAATTAATATAGAGCTAATCAAACGTTAATATTGTTTTGACCTAAGTTTTTACTCTTGTCAAAATATTGTTCTAGTCGCATAATAAATTATAAATTAGAAATGCATTTGATAACTATATTAGGTATTCACATTGAATATCTGTACACACAGTATACGAGTAATTATTTTAACATTTTTACTAAAATGATTGTGTAAATGTATTAAAATAAGGTCAGTTTAATTTAAATTCGATTCGACTTACTGCCCATACTGAAAAAACAAACTAATACCAAAAAAAAATAATGTAATACAATTTCAATAAAAACAAAATACCTCCAATTATAGTTATTTCGATTTTAGATACTTTTTCACGTAGAATATTGTATCGTTATTATATGGCATTTTTCACATTGAACGTTATATTATTCTTGCTGTTGAGAATCGTATTTCAAACATTTAAGAAATATTATACGATTCCCTATATCTCATAAACGTATAATATAATAATATTTAAAGTACGCCTTTAGAATTTAATTTAGTTATAGGGTTTTTATTTCCCATAGCGCGAGAATGATTTTATATTTTAGAATCGATATAATTGTGATAGAGAATGATGGTAGAGTAAAATGAAAATAATTATCTTCGAGAAAAATGGGAATGTTAATAAACTTCGGTATATGATATAAGAGTTACGTAAAAGTTTACGGCTAAATTTTTTTCTTTGTACTTATGTATGCAAACGAAACTTAATATTTTTATCGAAAAAAATATTTTTTACGGTTTATTTTTTAATTTGTATAGTTTAGTAAGTACAATAAAAAAGAGAGTTGATATTATTATTTCTTATACAAATTACTCGAGTCGAGGAATTTGCATATTGAAAGCAGTTCGAAAATGAAGTTGATTTGTTAGAGCATTTCTTGGTTATTTATTTATATTATATTTATTTATATTTTACAGCCACGAAGCGAATCGTTTACAGATTTGAATTCCCCGATTATATTTCCTCCGAAATAGCGTACCGGCATGAAAGAAACGTGGAGCTCACTATTTTAGTATACTAGAAGATATATCGATTTACATGTATTGCTAGTAACTAGCAAAACAAACGAACGAAATATATAATATACATATATCGGCTAATCGAGCCGAAGAGGATTCAGAGTAGGATTTTGAAATATCAATAAATAAGTACTCGCTGCAATTGCGGACGCTTTTCTAAACCTATAATTCTCACAAACAAAAATAGTCAATAGCTAATAATGTATTACTAATGCAATGAGTGAACTATCGAATAGACTTGTACGATACGCAAATATTTCGCAATATTTTTAATATAATTTCAAGGTTATTCGAGCTTATATAATTCGGAAACTATTTGACCATGCACAATACACAAATATAAAACAATTTTACTATTTGGGCAAAATATACGTATAATACATTAGGGTTTATTATAGGAATAAACTCGAAAAAGTGGGAATTTCGATAATAATATTAAATAATACGCCCATAAAAATAGATAAAAATAATATACTTTAATTACTACCAAATATGTGGCCAATTGATTATAAGCGATTTCCCAGTAGTTGATTATATGACGAATTAAATGCTAATTAAGGTCTAATCATTACGTAAAGTCTGTGTTTTATTCCTATTGAATTTATAACGTGTACAGGATATGCCGTCGATTAGCATAATGTTGTTAATGTCATTATTATTTTACTATTTCGAGTGTTTTTGAGGCCGTACACCATGTTCGCGTCAAATGGACCGACAAATATTTTATAGTGATACTACTATCTATAAATATATATACGTGAACGCGATAAGAAATTAAATTACCGTATTACTATTTAAAAAAATCATAATTTTATTGTAAATCGATGGTCCGATAATAATCGAAATAGATTTACCACGAATATATTATATTATGTCGAAACAATCGTATTACAAGCTACACTGTGCACAACTTTACGTTACGTAACATCCGGCCTAGTCCGTAGATTCACGGTATACGAATTTATTATTCTGTAGAATATAATTGTAAAACTGTGGGTCACACTGCACAGTGTAGATGTAATATCCACAATACCTGAACGAATACTACCACGGTAAGCCCGTACGATTATTGTAGCTAATGTTACGGATTACATTGTACTGCCTATCTTCTACGAACTCGTTAAATGTTCGGTTGTATCGATTAATTTCATTTCGTTATAATCGTATATAAACGTCATTTGGTACATGTGAACGAAATACGGTCTGAAGTTTATTGTACAAAGGTTCTCATTTTTTAACGTTTCATCCCAGAATTTCAAATGGACAAATCAACAGGTAATTGGACAACGATTCTTATTTTCTTTTGTAATAATACGATTTATTTCAGGCAAATAATAATTAATCTCGGATTTCAACGATATATTTACTGTATTTGCCATACATCATTTTTTGTTTTAATGTACCTTTTGCACGAAAGAAATATAATAATAAACATTATATATGTATACGTATTTTATATATTTTATTTACTTAATACAATTTATATACAGTACAAATCGTTTATAACGAACTTTAGGGGCCCGTCAAGTTCGGTACGTTCTAAGCGGTATTCGCTTTAACTGATATATCGCTTATAGCGAACTATTCGTTATATCCGAATATTGGAATCAATGTACCCATTGAACGTTTTTTATACTGAGCATGGAGTTAACAAATAAATAACCAAATTTAGAGGAAATACTAACTACAAAATACAAACTTTCAAGACTTATTTATTTACATATTATTTTTTTAATTGTACAGCGCTTGTTTAATTGTTCAAATATTTTGTCTTTATTTTTTAAAATTCCCGATATTATGCAACGAGATGTTCTTAATTTATTGGCAATACTGCTCGCATCAGACTCAATTCGTGAAATTAACGCGAACTTTTCCTCTACAGAAAAAATCTGACGAAGCATAGTGATAAATATAAATAAAAAAAGGTTCGAATAAAGCCGAGAAAATGAATGGGAATCTTTATGGGAACACGTTCAACGCGGCAGCTGTTCTGATACAGTAGAGTATTTGGAGGTGGTTCTCCTACAATCAGTCAAAATACCGTGAAAGTTTCTTCCCTATAACATTATGTTCACCAATTCATTGTAAAAAGGTGCGGGGTTTGTGTTTCGTTGTGTGTGTGTGCTGGGTTTTCCAGGTTATACGAGTATTTTAGAATTATGCAACAATACTGCTAGAAAGCACAACTACTTAAACAGTGAGCGTAATGTAGAAATAGTACAATGGTCATAGTTACAAAAACATATTATCTAAGATAACTTATCAAATACCACATTATCATATACTTTATTCATTATTTTTGGCAAAGTTCGTGTTGCGGGTATTTCAACCGTATTAGGAATCTTCCACTATAACCGATAGCGAAGGCGTCTAGGGACATTCAAATATTTTCCTAATAAACGATTTGTACGTTATAAACAGTTATACGCTCTAAGCAGTAAACGTATGCAATTTGTCATATGACATTTTACGGATCCGTAGTACGTAATTACCGGTTGTTCATTATAACCGGTGACGTGATAAACGATTTGTACTGTATATAGGGTAATTACTATTTTATATTATGGAAGACCTTAATTACAACGAATTATATTGATAATTTTAAATTTGTATTTAATTTTACGATATAATAATCGTATTTGGTAGTTTATTATTTGATCGAGTTAACTAATTGATAGTTTTTAGTTAATATTAGCTGACACTAATTCGTAAAAGACGTTCTTCTAATATGGTTGATTGTAAATATATTTTTAATCGCTGTAGCGTTGAAAATGTAAGTTTATGCGTTGTTGGACGTATTGGGAATGTTGAAAACAATTGTAAAAGTTCTGAAACATACTTAAGTATCTGGTTGTAATTTTTCGAAGTTTCTATCGTATAATAGTGTTTTTTCGCGTTTCAAGTTTTCCAGGCCGTATAGTTTATAACTTATTAACACGCTAATGTAGTGGCAGGTGGCCCGAACCCCTCACATTCCCCCGCGTACACCACTATCTAGAGAAATGCATAAAGAATTTAATATATTGTTCCGGAATTAAAAAAAGATGTAGATAATATAGTATTTTTTATTCGTTTTATAAAAGAGTATAAACATGTGGAAATTTGATAAAATTGAAGAATCAACGCATATTAGCTATAGAATTTTAGTATTGGAAGTTCGACTCTAGCTTATTTGAAAATGACGTTGAAAACAAGTGTTGCGAAAAAAAATAGCCGCTTGCGAAATTTGAAAATTATTTTATTGACGTAAATAAAGTGAAAACAAAGAAAAGTGTACACACATATTCCAAATAGACGTTTTGTAAACGAGATGAAATACGAAATAATATTATAATTAGATTATTTCTAAATTTATTATCTTATATTTGAATAGAATTTCAAATAAAAATAAATACTGCTTTAAATTATAACAAACCAATTACTGATTGGAAAATACTATTTAATTATGTACGTTTATCGCGCATAAATTAATGTTCTAAATGCTGTTCGTGTATACCTAATGTGTTGTACGTACAATAATTAAATATAATATTATTTTATATATATACAACATCACAAATGATTTACAATAAAAACGTTCGTTATTTTAGTAAAACTGTATTCTGGAGAATATTAAGAAACAATTTTGGGATTGCTTTAGAATTAGTTTTCATATCAGAATGACAAAACTTTTTGAGACAAACAAAGAGGAAAAACATTATTCATTACGGAACGTTTTAATTATTTTTTGTTCATAAAATGGTCGATGTTTAATAATTATTTACGGACATTTGTTTATTGTTTTAATTCACTTTAAATACGAAACGAAATCTAATTATCTTCTACATAAAAACAAAAAGCTTTGACCTAAAGAAAGTAGTTTCAAATATTTACCTAGATGAACATTGTCACTTTATTATAAAAACTACACGTAAGAAAAGACCACGATTTTCATTAATATCGCGATAATTTGAAAATAAAACGTCTTAACGATATTATAGAAGTTGGGGGGGCCATTAAATTAAATCGTTCCGAGTTCATTTTTTACTTTATAATAATGTAAACTCGCGATTTAAAACGCGAATTTTCGGCGTCTATTTAAATATTACGTTCTACAAAATGAGCATTTACAACGCTAACTTCGGGGATATTGTTTTGTTCGCAGTCGTTCCGACGCTGTTCGCTACCCTGGCGATTACCATCTGGTGCTGTTCGTGGACGGGTACCGCGGATGGTGCCCGAATAATAGCCATTGAAATGGCCCCGGCTAAAAGCCATTGGAATTTCATGAGCGGGGTGCTCCGGAGCCTAACGGACGCTGGCCACCACGTGACAGTGTTCACGTCGTTCGTGGGCGGCGAACGAGAAAACTACGTAGAGGTGGACATGTCTGGCGTCCTGCCGCGGATGGTCAACAACGACACGTTGGACTCAATCGAACAATTCAGTCATCCGTTATGGTCCATCCGGATTGGCGCAAAGATCAGCCGGGATCTCTGCAACGGGATGTACGAGAACGAACGTCTCCAAAATATACTGGACACAGGGACGGACTCTGGGTTTGACGCGATCATCATAGAACCATTGTGGAACGATTGCGTATCGTACATTGCCCATATCCTCGGCGTGCCAATAATCTACGCGATTCCTTCGCCGTTGACCACATTCATGGAGTTCGAGTTCATTGGGCAAATATCAAATCCCGCGTTCGTGCCTCATTCGTTCGGCATCGGGGCCGTACCCGGTGGCACGACGTTCGTCCGGAGGCTGAGCAACGTGATTCAATTGGTTTATACGACGGTGTTTAACGAGTACAACAAACTCTCGTTGCGTATGGCCGGCCCTAAACCGTATGATTACGCCCCCACTGTCAATCCGTCCGTTGTGTTTCTCAACAATCATTTCCTCGTCGAATCGTCTAGACCCATTCCACCTAATGTTGTTGACATTGGTGGGATTCATCTGTGTCCGGCGAACGTTATACCGAAAGTGAGTAAAAATCTTCATGAATCGTAACGCACATAACGCACGTGTCGTTTATTGTTTTTAAAAAAATAGTAAAAGTTAATTATATTTAAATATAAATTATATTATGAAATAAAAAAATATTTTTTTAAAGTCGACGGAAAATTTTTAGCGAATTTTTTCTTTTAATTTAAATACGAAAGAGAAATAAAAATCGTTAAATTAATCAGCGAGTGTAAAGTATTTGGAATAAACACTTAAAAGTTTTTTCAAAAGCTAAAATTGTTTTTTTTTTTTAGAAAATAAAGTCGAAACATTAAATCCTGTACAGACTGCAATACATAAATTGTTTTATAAATAATTTTTTTTATTAATAGACGTGTGCGAATGCACTTGTTATAATTTTTAAAAAAAGCGTATTTCTCCAAATGTTATAAACGAATTTTATGACTTAATTTTTCAATTTACTCGCAAAATTGTATGTTTGTCTATTTTAAAATTTGTGCAATATTTATGGATATTCACAAGGCAGGAAATTATTTAGATAAAAATTGTAAAATATATTTACATATAACAATTAAAATATTGTGATAGTTCATATATATAAGTTAATAGAAATTGTGTAAAAAATTATTTTATAATTTATATTTTTTTAATAATTATATTACTATATTATACGGTTTATAATGTGCATGTATTATATATGTATACAAAATACAAGGTAAACACGCCAATTGGTGAAAACAGATAGATATAATTTTTCGAGTTTATTTTAATTAAAAGTTTTGTATTTTATATGGGCGGTGAAGGAGAAAACTATTCGCTTATAATAATTTCGTTATGTTTAGGAGATTATAAAATTCATGGAAGAATCGCCAAATGGAGTTATTTACTTCACGTTTGGTTCTCTTGTTAAATTCTCCAAGTTACCGGAACAGATTCTAAAGACATTTAAAGAGGTCTTATCGCGTGTTCCCCAAAGAGTTTTGTGGAAATACGAAGAAGACATGGAGGACAAACCGGAAAATGTGATGATAAGCAAATGGTTTCCTCAACGTGAAATACTCCGTAAGATATTCAGTAAACTAGACACAATTATTAACTGCCGCGCTTAATCATATAATATGTTGCAGTTCACCCCAATGTAAAGTTATTTATTAGCCACGGAGGCATGTCCGGAGTGTTCGAAGCCGTGGACGCCGGTGTTCCAGTACTTGGATTCCCTTTGTTCTTTGACCAGCATCGAAATATAGGTCATTTAGTTTATAACGGAATGTCGATTTCTATGGACTTGTTCACGATGAATGCGGACGAGTTGTTCAATGCCATCTCGGAACTTATTAATAATGAAAAGTGAGTACCGATAAAAAGTCGTATGGATCATGTACTTAAATGGATTTACGAAATTCATATTATAGATACTTGAGGAACGCGAAGGTAAATTCTGAATTGTTCAAAGACCGACCGATGACGCCGCAACAATCGGTCGTTTATTGGACTGAGTACGTTATTCGTCACAAAGGTGCTCCACATTTACGATCGAACGGTTATAACCTTACGTGGTATCAATATTTGCTATTAGACGTGATTTTCGTCGCGTTTGTATTCATTTTTCTTTGTTTAATTGTAACTCGTAAAGTTTTTAAATTCGTTTATAAGTTAGTTTTATGAGGATTACATACAAAATCTCAAGGCAATCGGGGATTTTAGAATTAAATATGGATCGGTAGTCTTATCACACTAATAGAAGACGTGTTGGATGATTAAAATTAATTATGTGCATAAATTTAAAAATAACTGGGGAGAAGAAATAAGGTCATAAAATTGATTTATACTATTTGGAGAAAAATGCTGTTTTTAAAATTATAACTTCTATATTCGAATTTATTTATTCATAAGAAAAACTATTAATAGAAAATTGTTTATGTTGCAGTTTGTACACGATTTAATATTTTGACATTATTTTCTTAAAAAGGTAAATTTTAGTTTTAAAAAGGTTTTTAAGCGTTTTAAATACCCGTTTATTTGTCTATTTAAAATTCTGCTACGCTCTGGAACGCTAAAAAATTAAAATTCTTTTCTATAATAAACGTTAGGCCTTATTCCGTTCAAATCTTACCGTAGTCGAAGTTCCTTTTTGTTTTCCAAAGATTTAAGTTGTACCGGGTTATATTATGGTAACCATGGAAATGAATGTTTAATCGTCAATCGTTGAAAATTTGATTATACAAGCGCATAAAAAAAAATCAATTTCAACGTAAATCGAACAGGGTTCAGTTTGTCAGTATTACGTGTATTATATGTATACGAGTATACATTGGTGTTAAATTACATTATAATAAATGTATATAATTAAGTATACCTGAAAGCGATCGATGTTGTTTAAACTATTATAAATAATGTTTGTTTATTATGTATTTAATATATATTATAATTTAAATATGTCGTGGTTCATGTTAAAGTGATATTACAATTAGATTACAATTAATAATAATTGATCTTTAGTTTTATTGTTTCGTAATTGTTTCTTAATTATTAACACACACACACACACACACATATATATAGGTATATTTAAAAATATATATATTGGAGTTAATATTTCTATGTACACATTAATGTAAGCATAATGGAATTTCTAATACGAAAAACACCTGTTTTTTCCTACAAATATCTTATTAGTTTAAAGTGAATAATATATCGCGTAAATAAATAAATAAATATAAACGTATATATAGATTTTTATAAAACGAAATAAATATGATCGAATAGTTGTGTACCTTTAATATTAGCTACAATATAAAAGGGCAATATATTCGAATTTTAAAACGTTAGTTTAATTATTACAATTATGGCGATATTCAGAAAACATTTTCAGTGAAAAGAAATTCGTTATCCGTGCAAAATACAAATTTTTATTTAAATATCACGAAAAGTATTATTATTTTATATTGATACCATTATTCTTCTATATTCTTATTTTTTATTTATACTATTATTCTTTTATAGCGTTGTACAAACAATAATTTTCGCATTTTTACGAAAATAAACGTATAAATAATTTTTAAAAAGTTTAGATTAGGTAAGATGAATTCAACAGAAATTCTCACCCCCTCAACATAAAAAAAAATCAAACTAATAAACTGAATAAAGTAGTACTCTTTTTAATAAACATAAGAAAACCTAAATCATAAGGTATATTCGACTTTTAGTTTTCCACGTCGAATAGTGTAAATTATTATCATATGGTACTTTTAATATTAAACTTTGCACCATATTGTTGCTATCGAGAATCGTATTTCAAACGTTTTACGAACACAATATGATGCTCGATACCACAAAACCGTATAACATAATAATATTCGAAATATACGTTCAGAATTCCATTTCGGCGTGGAATTTTTATTTTTTTTATACGGCGAATTGGTGTTTTTGAATCGATATTACTGTGAAAGTGAATGGTGGTAGGTACCGCGAAAATAATTAGAGTCGAGACGAAAATAATGTGTCGGTTCACTCCAGAATATGGTATAAAGGTTAAGTAAAAGTTTACAATTAAATTTGTTTACTCGATACCAATACGTACAAACAAAACGTCATCAACAACTTACATATTTTTCGAACGATTACGCTCGAGAAACTTTCGAAAACCGACGAGTTCCATTCGTATATTACGAGAATTGTTTTATGTTTATTTCTAGTTCAGAGAGAATATCGAATCCGAAATATTCGTTATTATTATTATTACTACGAACGGAGTTGTTGTTAAAAGATAAAAACAACCATACGAGACGTTAACAACTTGGTTGGGTTACGGGCTGTATATTGGGTTCCGAATAAATTCATCGCGGTTTTTAAGTTCGATTATTCATTACGCTAATGTAAAGTATACCGAGGCGTGAGTGGCGACGTGATCAACTAACTATACGCGTATAGGAAATAATCTCCGTATCGACATACCGTGCCCGAAAAATCCTTCACGGACACTTAACAATAACGTTGTGCTCGTTGGCTCCATTATCGCATTCTAGTCCATGTTTACAAATAATACGGGTACAACACGCCGATACAAAACTTTCCTACGTAGGCGACAAATTTCGTCGAACCGAAGATATTTAGCTCGTGTCCGGTAATACAACGAAATATCATCGAATCGAGTATTCTTTATCGTCACACTTGCCCATTACACTGCCGCCCGACGTTTAACGTACAATTATTTTTAGTATTACGGACGTCAACGTCAAGTCGACAATTTCTCGGCTCCCCTTACAATGGCTAATACAACGTTCGAATTACGCGGTACACACGATTCGCGCGGTCTACTACGAAAACGTAAAAGGGCTCGAAAACAAACGCGAGCCGACCACTTCGAGAATGTTTTTCATTTATTTCGTTTTACTCGCAATCTGTACCGTTTAGTCGGTACAAAAGTAAACGTGTTTGATATACAATCTCTTTTATTTTTTTGCACGCTCGACGGTAGTTCGAAAATTTAATCGATTTACATCATTGATTCCTATTTGTCTTCCTTCAACGTTCGGTGAAACGCGCCTGATTTATCGCAGCATTAAAATTAATCGTACTTTCAATTACTCTCTCTTCTATAGATTTTATATTAATGTTTCACGAATTTCCCGTACGATATTAACTACGCGTTTCATTAAGTTCCATATTGTGTTCGACGATTGCAGTGTTCTATAGTTAACGATTTTTCCAATTTATATTTCCTCTTCGAGGAGTATTTTGGGAATACATTTTTTATATCCGTTTAATTTAAAAATAACTCGAACATCGCGGTTTTGTGCGTTTGTTTTATTTAAAGCCAAATTCGAAAGATTTGGTACTAAATCGGCATTTTTTATATTCCTAGTCGTAACTATATGAAATGAATTTATCAGTATTTTCCGCTCCATCTTTCGGATTAATTATTACGCGATTCGATTATGACTTTACATCGTGTCCAGACGGAACAAAAGATTCCACAAATTAGACATTTGAAATTAAGCTAATACCTCGGTTGTCTCACAAATATCGTGGAAAATTATTCGTCGTTTTTGTATTTCGTTTTTTACGACGAATAAAAAATAACAAACCGACCCACGAAATATTCCGAATAACTTTAGAAAGCTTTTTAAATACTGCAAATTATTCAAGATGCAATTTCAATTTATTGTTTAATCACGGAAGGGAATTCATTACTCGGCGAAATACACAATAATTTTCGGAATCATATTTCTTATAATGACTACAACGCGCAATTTCGAAAGATCTACAAAAATAACGCGGTTTAATATTTTTGAATAAATATAAGAATATAGGCTACTATTTCGTTACAAATTTTTGTATTAAGTCTATAAGCATTTGAAAATCGATACCTTAAATTACGCTCTTCTTAAAGATTTAAATATGGGACCCAATGATCAATGTGTGGACATGGTTTACAATGTGCCTTTATCTTGGAAATCGAATGACCCGAATCATTAATTCCATTCCATTCATTATTATTACCATATGTAAGTGAAAATAATACGCATATACGTTAGGGAAAAAATAAGACGATTTATTTTCGAACAATCGTTTAACCGATTACATATTTTGTAAATATCATTGTTAAAATGATTTTAAATTATCTAGAATGCGATTCGGTACATTTTAATACGTTTAAATTTTGCGTGACGTACTAGCGGTTTTTTATTTCAATTCGCTTTTCGGAGATAAAGTTGAAAAATTAGTCACAATTGTGGAACAAATGTTCAACAGTAATCATGTCTGATAAAAGATGTGGCACACGGAATCGAAATACTCGATTAATAGAACGATAATACTAGGGGAAATTTCTGTATTACGATACATTCGTTCGTCTCGTTAGTCACATTAATAAATTAGAATTCATAATTATCAAATAAAACTTAAGCCTGTAATAGTGTAATTCGGCCAACAACGCGAAGAAAAATAAGTCCGGGACATAAATGAATTGATAATTGTGTCGAAAAAATGTATATACCAAATCGACCGCCAGTGCGCAACGAATATGCGCTCCCCGGTTTATTTAATCATAAATAAACGCGATCGTAAATATTAAGCACAATTTTGATTCACCATTTCTTTTTAAGTTGTGTTTAGATAATTTTATTTATTGTTCGCATAATTCGTGTTTGGATGTCTTGTATACGTTAAATGAGCGCGCAAAAAATATTTTTTGTTTTTTGAATTCAGTACGTGTTTCAATGTTCTAATGAAATTGAATTCTAATTGTTAATACACAAGCTGCAGTTCTCATTCACGTGCCCAAGTTCATAGATCACCATATTTTCGTCCAAACTAACATTATATTAAAATGTTACTATTGTTGTAACGTTACTATGATAAGTGTTGTTCCATTATAGTGGCCGACGCTACGGATTTTAATTAGTAATTTAGACGTTTAACTCAATACTATCTATTTTTTTGATTAAATAAGACGATATCACTATACAGCGATTGTATAACGACGCGCGTGAATTTAGTTACTACCGAGCATTTATTGCGGAGTATTTTATTTTAAGTTTAGTGTTTCATAACGTAGCGGAACTTCAAATGGAAAAAAACACGGGTAATTAAACGGAATATAATTTTTCTTTTATAATTACTCTCGTTACACGCATATTAATTATTTACTTCGGATTTAAACGAAACATTTGTTTGCATACCGTTTTTGGTACTTTCCATAGATAGGCACAGTTTAGTATCCAACGAGCGATATGTTTTCTTTTTCCCGCAATCATAATGTGTGCCTTTTTAGGTACTGAAGGAAAAAATACATTTCAAGTCGTTTCCATTTCGGAAATAAAACCCAAACGAAAACAAAAATCAAAACCGGAAACACTCGATTATTTCAAAAATAATATTTCCTCGACGAAGGTTTCAAAACGTTATTTCATTCAATTAATATTATAGATTTTAACGTTTAAAACAACAGTACAATTAGATTTCGACCGTCGTATTCCTATTGTGAATGTCGAATTTATTTGGAACAGGAATTGCGTTTAAATTGGAATTTTTTAAAAAATTTAAATAGGTAATTCATTTCTGACGTAAAACTGTACTTGTTTCCGTCGTTCGCGGCTTAGAAATGAAGGTTCTAGTATCAATTACGTACACACAATCGTTTAAAACGATTTTTCGGTTAATTTTTTTAAAAATTTGTATTCGGTTAGCTCACGTAACATTCGCGCTTAATACACGGGCGTGTTTAGCGTCCACCGAATTAGTGTACCCGGGTCACCGTATCTAACGCGAACGGTTCTGTCCGCAGTCGTCCCGACACTGTTGGTCGTTCTCGCTTTCGTCACGTTGTGCAATCCGTGGACGGGGACCGCAGACGGTGCCAAGATACTGGCCGTGGAAATGTTCGAGGGCAAGAGCCACTGGAATGTCATGAGCGCGATACTCCGGAGTCTGACGGACGCTGGACACCACGTGACCGTGTTCACGCCATCATTGGATGGTGACCGGGCGAACTACACAGAGATCGACATATCCGGCCATCTGCCAAGACTGTTTAACAACGACAGTCTGACACTAATCGGCCAGTTTAGTCAGCCAACGACGACCATCCGTTTAGGGTGTCACTTGACCAGGATTCTTTGCAACGCGATGTACGAGGACGACCGTTTCCTACAGGTACTCGAGACAGGGCCGGCTTCTGGGTTCGATGCGATCATCGTGGAACCAACGTTTTTCGATTGCGTATCGCGCTTGGCCCACACGCTCGACCTGCCCATTATATACATGATCCCTTTTCCGATTGTCACGTTGTCGGAGCGCAAGATCATCGGACACTTGTCCAATCCCGCGTTCGTGCCGCAAATGTTCGGCATTGGCCCCGTGCCTTGCTTCACAACGTTCCTTCTGAGGCTGATTAACGTCTGGCAGTTGGTCCAGACGACGATATTAGGCGTTTATTACCAATGGACCATACGGTTGGCCGATCCTAGACCGTACGACCAGTCCCCGACCGTTAATCCGTCCATCGTGTTCCTCAACAGTCATTACATCACCGATGTGTCTCGGCCCATGCCGCCGAACGTCGTAGACATCAGTGGTATCCACCTGGGACCGGCGAACATAATACCAAAAGTGAGTAGAACGTTTTGTGAAAATGCGCGCGACGTTTCTTATTTTTAGAATTACAAAAATATACCTTTCGATACATTTTCACGCACATTTTTTCTAAATACCATTTATCTTTGTTTATTAACTTGAAAATAAAACGGAAATTAAATTTTTTAAGTAGACGGGGACACAAAGTAAAAAAAAAATAAATATATCGAAACATTAACCGTGTAGAGATTATAACTATTTTGAATTGAAAATAGCCGTTTCTTATATCTCAATTTTTGATTTCGTTTTATTTAATTATTTTCTGCTATTTAAGGATCATATTCAATTTACAAAAATGTAAAAAGTGCTTTTAAAAAACAACGAAAGATGTCGTCGTATAACGTGGCAAATATATACGGTAATTTACTTATTACAAACGATTTTAAGTATTTTTATCTAATTAGAAAATTATTTCAATTTTATGAACACGTTTCATATTTTTTGAAATTTCGGTATTTAAGTTTACATGAAACGCTTATTCATCCAACCGGCTTAAGTGCATTTCGTAACTTAATTTCCATGGCCTATTGGCAAAAATAAAAAAATCTTTCAAACGATCGACTATTTACGTACATTTGTAACGTACGCAATTATTTAGATAATAATCATAAAATTGTAATTTTATCGCGTTTAGGATATTTTAGAATTCATCGAAAATTCGCCATATGGAGTTATTTATTTTACTTTCGGTTCGATTGTTACATTTTCTACATTACCGGAACCGATTGTGAATGCATTTAAAGAGGCCTTTTCGCGAGTTCCCCAAAGAGTTTTGTGGAAATACGAAGAAGAAATGGCGGACAAACCGGAAAACGTGATGATAAGCAAATGGTTTCCTCAACGTGACGTACTCCGTACAATATTTCATAAACTAGACGTAATGATATATTGCAGCCCTTAATCATATAATATGTTGCAGTTCATCCAAATATAAAGTTATTTATTAGCCACGGAGGTATATCCGGAGTATTGGAAGCCATCGATGCCGGTGTTCCAGTACTTGGATTCCCTTTGTTCTTTGACCAGCATCGAAATATAGATCATTTGGTCTACAACGGAATGGCGATTCCTATGGACTTGCTCTCGATAACTGCGGATAAGTTGTTTGATACAATCTCGGAACTTATTAATAATGAAAAGTGAGTACCGATTAGAAGGCATATAGTTCATGTACATCAAGACTTCAATGAACGTACGAAATTTATATTGCAGATATTCGAGAAACGCGAAGATTAATTCCGAACAGTTCAAAGACCGACCGATGACGCCGCAACAATCGGTCGTTTATTGGACGGAGTACGTTATTCGTCACAAAGGTGCCCCACACTTACGATCGAACGGCTATAATCTTACGTGGTATCAATACTTTCTATTGGACGTGATGGCCGTCGTGTTGGTTTCTATTTCTGTAGTCTTATTCGTAATTTATAGAGGTTCTAAGTTTGTTTATAAACGTGTTTTGCAAAAAACTAATAAAGTATCCGAGCAATGACGGATTTAATATAATCGTTAAATATTAGTTGGATAGACGGAAATTGTCTTATAGCGTGTTTTACGTCAGAATGTTTCGTGCAATTATAAATGAAATGATAAACACGATGATTAAGGCAATTTTAGTTTTAATTGTTAAACTTACATCGTGATCATTGCGTTTACTAATTTTATTACGGATATGCACGGGTACTGTATGAGTATTGTAGTTTCTTTCCACGAAGAGAACAAATCACTTGGAAATTATAAATATATATATATATACGTTTTCTTTTAATATTAGCAAAACGGAATGTATTATTGTGCCAGTGGAGAGAATCTCGCGGTATTCAAACGAAATACGCGACAAAATTTACTTCAAATAATTGTTTAGATAA
>JAIPRN010000378.1:19197-89826 GCA_025469175.1 Geopemphigus sp. TES_GeoC_2020 | reverse complement strand
GTTCAAGTGTAATATTATGTCCAGGAGTTTTTAATAGTTGTCGACAAAATAATATTATAACTTGTACGTAAAGCTTACGTTTCCGTTTAGTGGTATAATTAACAAATTTATAAATATTTTGTTTTTTATACGAAAACATTAATTATGAAGAAAATAATAACGAAGATACAAATAATAACGAAAACGAAGGTAGGTAATTTAAAATTCAAGTTTTGTGAAACGTAATTATTAAAAACATTAGAGAACTACGTGTGCTGAAAATCCTTAATTGGCCATAATGCAGTTGAAATTGTTGTATTTTATATTATTTATTTCGTTATACTTACTATATTTATTTAGGTAAGTTAAGCCATTATAGGAACGCTTAATGTGTACAATTGACTTGTTATGTATAAATTATTCGGTAGTTAATATTAATCTTTATTAATATCAAAAATACGTTCAAGTGTAATATTATGTCCAGGAGTTTTTAATAGTTGTCGACAAAATAATATTATAACTTGTACGTAAAGCTTACGTTTCCGTCTAGTGGTATAATTAACAAATTTATAAATATTTTGTTTTTTTATACGAAAATAATAATTAAGAAGCAAATAATTACGAAGATAATTTTAACGAAAACGAAGGTAGGTAATTTAAAATTCAAGTTTCCTAAAACGAAATTATTAAGAATCTTAGAGAACTACGTGTGCCGAAAATCCTTAATTGGCCATAATGCAGTTGAAATTGTTGTATTTTATATTATTTATTTCGTTATACTTACTATATTTATTATATTTGATACGTAAGTATGTAACAGCAATGTAGTACAATTTATGTTATATTATTATACATCCTATTACGACACAATGTTAATAATTGAAAATGAATTTTTAAATTCGATTTTACGAAAAGATATCGTATTTGATAATGACGGTAAGTAATTTCGTTTTTATCGTTTACACAACGACGCCGCCAAATAAATATATTTATTAAAATACATTCTTTAAAATACCGAAATAAATATAAAATAAAACGACGAATTAATATACATATAGAAAGAGAAACGTAGCTGTACGAAAATGTTCGTCCACTTCACTAGAATACTGTAATAAATATTACCCAAATATACACAGAGATCTCATTTAGCGAGAGTTTTCAAATTTATAATGTTACGTGTAACTACGCTTTTTATTAATGGATTCTTATTTATCCGTTCTCGTAGATTTTTCGTAAATTTAAATAACGTTATAAATTATACAATACGGCTTAGTTTCATCCTACGAAATATATATAGAACGATGAAATATTTATTGTTATTCTTATCTGTAATATATATTCAAATTATTTTAAGAACGAAATAGTAAATATTGTATGGAACCCGTCAGGATCTTAGTTATTTAGTTTCAATATTGGTTTTCGGTATTGTTTTAGATTGCATTTATCGTAATTAATAAAAATATACAAATAAATTATACTTATGCTTAATAAAACCACGGAATATTTTTTAATTTTTAGAATGTCTAAGTAAGATCGAATTATTGGTATTATATTTAATAATATTTTTACATTTTCCTATCGTTATTTATTCCGGAATTAGTGGGTTCTTAAAAGAGGGCTATGTTTTAATCACCTCAAATCGATAAACACGTTTTTAATATTATCAGTGATACATTATATATTAAACGTTTCTTTTAATCTATTATGTACAATAGACCTATACGATATACATATTAGGTGCGCAACTAAGTTTCCGGGCTACACACGTAGATGGTGGTAACGACACATGTAGTCAACATACATGACGACAGTTGTGTTTTTTTAAAACTTGGACATCTAATAACAATAATCAGTCGTTGTACCAACACATATCGCAACGCGAAAATATTTTTTCTAACACTAAACATGTGGAGTTTTGTACGAAATAAACAGTATTTGCGGGAAATTTTGCTTTTTTGCTTTAATTTGATAAAAAATGCAGCTGAAGCACGTCGTTTGCTTGAGGAAGCCTACGGCGAACATCGAAAACTACCTATGAAGATTGGTTTAAACGCTTTAAAAGGGGCGATTTCGATACTGAGGGCAAAAATCTGTCTAGAAGACCAAAAACAATTGAGGACTCCAATCTGCAAACGTTATTGGATGAAGATGATGCGCAAACGCGAGATCAGCTTGCGGAGGCATTAAACATGACACGCCAAGGTATTTCCATATGCTACCGTCAACAACTAATTAATTTAAACCGTGCGTTACTCGAAAAATAACCAGAATGGGACACAAGACACGAACGAGTAATTTTGCAGCACGATAACACTCCGTGTCATCGCACTTCCATCGTCCAGGACATCATCGAAACTCTGAAATGGGATCTGCTACCGCACCCGCTAAATTCACCAGACCTGGTCCCTTCTGACTCTCACTTGTTCCGGTCGATGGCGCATGGCTTAGCTGGGCTACACCTAGCCACTTTCGAAGAAGTGCTAAATTGGTTGGATAAATGGTTTTGGTCTGAAGATGCGTCGTTTGATCGTCGCGGTATTCACGTATTACCATAGAGATGGCAAAAATGCGTAGTTAGCGAGGGACGATACTTTGACTAAACCATTTTTTGTATTTCTGTTAAAATTTTTCATTTTTCATTGACTAAGAAACCCGGAAACTTAGTTGCGCACCTAATATATGTATTCAATTATTTTGACGACCGCGTATTTCATAGTACAGAATAAGTTTTTCTCTATTATTTGTGAATTTGTCCTTGATAATTAAGCGTGTTCTATACAGAGAGTCGAATGTGAATCACGAGTTTTTATTACATAAAATGTTCACGCGTGCATTCATTCGGTTTTCTTATTGGCTTTGTTCGTGTTATACGGAAGATTGTCGACGTTAATTTGCAAGCGTTTCGAAAGAATTTCGATAGAAGTTTTTCGCTTATATATCTAAATTTAATCCGATAGATTTTTTAATTCGGTGTAAAAATTTCGATAATCAATATAGGGCGTTTCAACGGTCTTATATTCGTACATTGTGTTCTTACGTATATATTGTCCACGGAGAACACTGCGTGAATAAATTACATCGTTAACTCGACGAAGTTCTAAACATAATGTGATTTATTAGTATTATAAATTTACTCCTTTTAAACTTGATCCGTATTTATACGCAAATTTTAATTCTTAGGCGCACTTCAAAATGTCGGACAATTTGATCGTTAGTATTGTTTCCTCTTTATTCGCTAAATTTCTAATATAGCGATTCTTTTCTTTCGACCCGACGGAAGTGTAATATATTTTATCAAAAATTTCGTGGCTTTTCTTTTAGTTAATGGCTCGGGTAAAGACGCCTTTCGTCATGCATATTTCACGTTTTGTAAGTAAAATTAGATACGAAATACCTTTATTATTTTAATCAAAGGGTCTATTTTGAATTTGTGTAACACATTACTTATTCGAATAATATATTTTTAACATAATTATTTTAATTCTTTTATAGTTTCGTTTTTATTATGTTGTAGTTACCCTACTATTGATTATTGAAATAAAAAAAAATCTGTATTTTATGCGCGTAATAACTATACGTTTTTTACTAGCCTCTAAACAATTCCAAAGTTTAATTAATCACGAGGAAAACGGTAATTACTTTTTTTTAACACATTCCAACGTGGAACGTAAACTGTTTATTCTTTCGGATATTGTAAATAGTATTAAATAACGGAGAAATGGTTTAACGTTCGTTTGATATTTGTTTTCATAATCAGACGACTTCATAAGTTTAAGTATATGTAAGTGAAAAATCGCTACGAATTATTTATCAGCCCGTGTATATTCGAATAAATTTATTCGACCGTTTATGTCGTGCCGGCGTATACATTTTACTTTTAATTAATCGTTCGGTATTTACCGATAACAAATATATTTTCCACGCGCTATCCTATATTCGTCATCACATTTGATCTATTACGTACGCGTATATATATATATAAACGATTTAGATATACAAATATTTTTTATTCGACAGATATAGTGAAATTGTACAATTGCAGACTTCATTACAAAGCGATTCAGTGTATGTATTGTAAACGAGCATACATCGGCCGCTCCCGTCGAGTATATTATTCGCACATTATAAGTGTTTTATATTTTAAACAGCGAACGAAAATATATTCGGGCAAAGACTTAATGATCCAATGACGTGGTGTGAGAATAAGCGTGTATTCGAGAGTGTGTATAAAATTAATTCTTCGGTATTTACTCGTTCCGAACATTTCCGCGATTTTTCAAATTATTTTTCAAAACTTTTTCTATTACGCGTATAATTTATAAACCGTATTATCATTAACCGGAACGTAGTGGATTCGTCGCGAAAAATAACGTTTCTAATTCGGTTTTTTAATTATTTATTCCAAAGACATATCAAACGAGGCTTTGAATACCTGTAAAAGTGAGTTATCGGCTGTAATAGTTTTACGCGTACAATATTCGTTTTTATATTAGAAGTCACACTGGTGTCGTAAATTATTGGCGCCTTAAATACTACGATAACGAAATTCGAAACTTTAAAATTACAACTTTGCTTTTTTATTTTGACAATTCAAGTACGGTTATTGTCTCGATACGGGAAAGATATCGCGTTTTAATTTTCAATTCCAATATAGATTACGTTGTTCTAATCTTACGTATTGATACGTGCACGATTTATTTGGTAACTAGCGTACGCGCTTACAATAAATCGTTATTGTTAATAACGAAAGAAAATTAAATACGTACAATTGTGTAGGGCAATTGGGCGAATTCGGCGGTAAGTAATTCGTATTTAAATCGTTAGGACGCTTTTGGTTCCATTTAATAAACGTACCGTAAATGAACAACACGCGACGATATATTAAAGCCCGTCGAAAATTGAAACGATCGTCTTTTTATTGTAGTGGACGTAAAATTTGCACTGTCCAGCTCGTTTCAAAATATTAGTAAGTCGATTTCGATACGTGATTCGTTTTAACGTAATAATAGCTCCGCCGCAAACTAAACCGTTTATTAAGGTAATGGAGGACGAATTACGACGTATTCCATATTGTGCGACGCACGTACCCGCCGACCGCTGCGCGTACCGGCGACCCGGATCTGTTACCGGTGTTTAATTGTTCGATTTACGTCGCGTGTTTTTTGTGGTTCGCCGATACGTTGACGAAATCCGAAATTATTCGAAAATCAATCGTCCGCCAATTCGTCTTCAAATACAGTCGCGATCACGACGAACGATAAACACTGTACCTTTACGATACTCGGCGATCGTTCGTAACGCGTTGCACAATGGCAGAACGTCCGATATTCGTCGTCGATCTTCGGAACGTCTGCGCGGCATTGTCACACGTATTTTACGCGATCAATTATACCCGGGCGGGAACGTTTAGGCGGAAACGCTTCGTCGTACAGTCGACGAGCGCATTTCTAATACGCAACGTTCATTTTTACAGCGATAAATGACGAAAATTTAAACGGTACGTTTCGATCATAAAGCCCGCGCGGCGGCTACTTATTAATTAATCGAACGTTTAAATCGAAAACGATTCGAGACGTGAAATTGTCGAAACTATAGATAAATAAACGCGAATTCCACGTTCATTTATAACAGTCACCAATTACGCGCGCCGATAGTTCTTCACGCGTCTTACGTATTCAACATTCGAAACGCGTACGGAAATTTGTAACGCGATCAAGTAATATAATCGTACATTTGTTTAGGATTCGCCAGGCAATACTATCTGGATATTGGGAACGTATTTTCAGGCATAACTCGCTGTACGTATCCGTAATAGATTCGCGCCGGTAATGAATTTGGCGCTCGGTTTCGAATTTACGCGTTTACGTTCTCGACGAATACGCGCGAGAACCGTCCGTTAATAATATTAATTAATAATTTCGCGTACGTTTGGTCCCTTAACGGAGTCCGCGTGTTATCTACGTATGCCGATGGATACGCCGAGAACCGCCGTGAGAATTTCGTTTGGTTGTTATTTTTTCCGTTTTAGACTTCGTAGATGTACCGTCGCCCACGGAATTTTGCGCTAACCCGAATAGTACCGACGACGACGACGACGACGGCGGCGACGACGACGACGACGGCGGCGACGACAACGACAACAATATGAACTTGGAAGACGATAACGACGATTCGTATGACGGCGTGTACGAATATATGGATTGATCAGTTACGTTGCCGGTGCGCGTTATCGGGATGTCAATCGCGTCTATTAAACACGGCTGTAATTCGTTTCGATCGCGTGAATTTTAACGAAATCGCGAAATACGCGTTTGGCAAAAAACAACCCGATAAAAATACGTCCGCGCTTAGTAAGTAGTAAATGGACGGAAATATGTTCGACAGTAATATTTCCCGATAATATCGCGTCACGACGATTCGCTACATTTTCGGTAATTATACGAAAATCGATTTTGTATTATAAACGTATTGTTCGTTTCGACATCGGCCGCCCGTTTGAGGATCGAGCGGCGGCAGACGGTACTCCCGTATTTGCTCGGGTAGTTTTGTCACGAACGACAACGACCGAACGGCCGCGTAAAAGCCGGAAACGTGGATTATTGACGAACCCGGCGTCGACGGTGTGCAAGCCGAATGTTCGCCACGCTATAACGGTAGAACGTCCGGCGAACGATACGCCGCGAATTGCGGCGGGACCGTTTCGCTATTACGGGACGCGTTAGCTCTGCTCTTCAGCGCGTGTCGGTAGTGTCGCGAGAGTTTTTTTTTTGGCGGCGGCGGCGTGTCGGATTCGAGATCGTCATTTCCGAAATTTTTCATGTCGGAAAAATTAACGGGCGCCGAAACCGGAAAACCCAACGAAACTCACGCTTATGTACTGGTGACGACGGCAAATAATTTAGATTACACACGGTTTAACTACGGTACGTCAAACGACAATTTTAATTCACTTATAAATTAGCGATGAAATATACAATCGAGGGACGAACGCGAATCGTTCGTCGTCGACGAATATTTCGAATAAAACCGAAGTATGTAAACGATCGGTTTAAAATACAAACACGCACGAACAGAGATATACGCGGTTTTTTTTTTTTTAAAGCGAAAATCGTCCGACAAAAACACTCTTATAGGACAATATTAGACGAAATATACACGAGTCTAGTTATTACGTAGGAATATAAACGAATAATATTTTTTTAAGAGAAAAACAGCGAACGGCTTCAAACGTTTGATTAACAATATCAAAATCAAGGTTAACAATATATTTTCGAACGTTCAATTAGTAAATACGCGTATTTAAATATACATCCAACGTGAAACGCGTACATATAAATTGTTTTCTTATTATAAATACGAAAAACACTCCGTTTTCGATTTATTTACATTAAGATACATTTTTTTCGTTCGTTAACGATATTTATTTGCGATAATAATTTCAATTTCTCGAATGTCTTTTTCTAATAAAACGAACTTAACGAATTCAATATACGTTTAAACACCGAACGTGACAATTATACACACAAACACACACATATATATATATATATATAAAAGACACGTATACTAACATGTCGATCTGAAACTACGTAAGAAATGTACAAGTATACGAAATACATTTTCGCGTTAATATTTTATACTCGATAGTACAATAGTTTTTAATAAATTAATGGTACGTGCGTACGTACAGGTACGATTATTTCTACGTAATTTCGTTTGTACCGTAGACATAATATTACGACATTTTCGCGGGTGTCCGTAAACGTGAAGCGGAATTTATAATTAACGTAACGTCGAGGACGAAATCGTAAGCGATACGCGTGATAAAAAAAAAAAAAAATGCTCGAAGCGCACAAACGCCGAGCGTTTATATTTACGAATATTATTATTTATAATAATACGACGTTCGTGGGTGATTCCCGAATCGGGGACCACGCGATGGCCACGAGTTCCGATTTTTCGTACGCGCGGTCTCTTTTTAATTTCCATTTCACGACTCGACCGAACGCGAATACGTCGCCCTGTTGTTGTTCAAGTACCCGACGAAACGATCGTTATTCTCCGGCGAATTATCGGCGCGTAGCACCTCCCCCCTCCTCCTCCTCCTCACCCTAATAACTATAATACGTTTTTCCGACTACTAAATAATATTCTTCCGCTCCCCTTTGATCGGAACGTATTGATTTCCCGAGAAATACAAATAATGTACACCGCGAGTATGCCATCTGTATCTGGGTACAATATCGAGGCGGTAACGTGTACGGGTACTAATGCCGTTCGCTGGGTATTTACATATATTTTCTACGAAAATTTTACGTTTTATAGAGGTACGCGCCCGTACGTTTTATAATATAATTTACTCGGCGACGAAAAATTATTAATTATATTCTGAAAGCTAAATTATGACTTAAGTATTCGCTATAAGCGACGTTATATATACGTATATGAACGCTTATACGTATATAATGCTATGTATAATTTGTGCTTTTATTACCATAATATAATCTCCCGGTTTATGTCTTATGGTTCGAAAATAAAAGCTTAAAATGAATTATACGCGATATTATTCAGTTTGTAATATCGCGAAAACGTATTTTTCCATAATCGCTGTCCGTATCCAATATAAAATGTTATTCGCTCGGGACATTTTCGGAATTATTTCGACGAACATTTTATTCGGTCATTTTCAGCTTTCGTTGAAAATTACAGTGTCCTTCCTATCGGCCGTTAAATTTTCGACTCCGGAACCTTTCCGTTCCAAAAATGTATTCGCCGACGAGGGTTTATTTCCGAATTCGTTCGTCGTCAACTGGCACGTCGACGTCTGCGATCATTTCGTCCGCCGTACTGGTACGCGACTGATGACAAAAATATTGGCTAAGTAGGTCACTTATAAATACGCTAGGTTTACATTATATTTATTATATTTAATTTTCCTAACCTTTACCTAAAGGGAATCTTTTGTTAATAATTAGGTCACGTCGGTATAGCGATCGTGCTAAGCCAAAGCGAATATTTTAAATTAATTTTATATATATATAAATAGATCATAGAAATATAGAGCGTATAAGTTAATTAATAATATACAATTATAATTTTTTTTCTCGATAAATTCGATTAAAAATTTAAATTTCAAACGTTAATTTTTTTTTTTTTGAAAAACGTAATTATTATAGGGTCAACGAGGAATTGTTTGTAAACTGAATTTTGTACAATTTGTACATTCGATATCATTTACGATACGTAATAATGTGCATTGTTGTATTGAAAACTGCGTGTACGAATAACGGTTTTAGAAACGCGGACGCTTTTTTAAGTTTTCAAGAGTTGCGTCGTTAATAAAATAAAGAGATTTTTGAGTAAATTCTTTTATATTCGTTTTTTCGAAAATGATATATTAATATATTGTGTCGAAAATAACGTTTTAAAACTAAATTCGGGGTCTATTGAACTTTTAACGAAAATTCAAAACGAAAAGCGAGTTGTATTTTTTACTTTGCGCGCTGTAGTTTTTTTTTATTTTATTTTTTTCTAGTAAAAAAAAAAAACGAGAAAAATTTTGGTTAAGTAATAAAGTGTTCGAACCTTTCTTTAAAGTGAAAATTGAATAAATATCCGCCGGCGTTATACTATTATAGTAAATGCACGTTTAGCGAATAATATTGCGTTCGGCGAAAAAATATTAAATTTAAACCCTTCGAAAAAACAAACCAAATCGTATTCGATTAAACGAGTTTTACAGGTCCTTAACGCTTTCGTTTCGTTATTATACTAACGGTTTCGTTTTCGTCCGTTCGTATATTAAAGTTAAACGATTTACCGGCCAGCGGATAACGGTAGCGCTGTCCAAGCAAAGTGGCCCGTTCCTTTCGGCGTTTAAACGGTTGACACGGAAACATTTGCGACATAGGGAAAACGCCGGGAACGAATTTTCGCTAAATCGTCGACCTTTTGTCGCGCGCCGTCGAAATAATAATTTTAGCGAATTATCGTTGCACGGTAGAACGGTTTTTGTAAGGTCGGGAAATATACGCGCGAGTGTTCCAGGGATTTTGCCCGGGGGACGCTTTTTTCGCTACGTTCCTTTTGAAAGCACTCGGGGAATACGAACGTTCTATTGTCGTGCGATAATGCCGGGTAACGTTTGAACGGGCCGGTGTCGTAAGCGAAATAACGCGTTCAAACGATTACCACCGCCGCGGGGCCGATTCTCCGCGTCCACGAACAGATCTATTACCGCGAACGTTAGAACGGCGCCTGTTAAAGGCCGGCAACGCGTCGTGTTTGTTCCAGAAAAATGACAGAAATCGCGACGTACTCTAAACGAACGATCGAATCGGTTTAATTTCGAAGCCACGGTACGGTCGCGTCCCGAACGATTTTCGTCGTCATCCGACGCCTTTCGGACGTATAAACGGGCGATAAATGGATCACGCGTGACGGAGACCACGGTTGTGGTATTGAACACGGCCGTCCCGAGAAACGCGCGTCCGTCCACGTTCGGCGGGCGAATAGCGATTTCGGTTAGCGTGTCGGGTTACGGTGAACGTCCGACGGGATCTCGGGATTCGCGTCCGGCGATTTGGCGAGTGGGAGTAGACTTGTGGGACGAGGAGGAGCACTGACTGAAGCCGCTGCCGCGGGAAGGCGGAATTTCGTTTTGTATTCTGTATATTTTGTCGCGCAACGGACACGTAACTAAACGGACGGTTATCTTCCCGTCCGTTCTTACGACGAATCAATTACGTATTCGTTTTCATATTCTCGATTGGCGGATGTGACGGCGCGACTTCCGCCCGTTTCAAAAATTTCGTCGTGTAAAATTTAAATTCTACGTAAGGGACCGTACGGCGGCCGTTGATCCCGTCATATTGGACGTTCGTTTATGTTTATATCGTTACGTTTTACGAGGGACATTTTATAGAAAAGACGCACCGAGAGCAACAACACATCGTCGCGCGATTCGTTACACGAGGCCAACTTCGGGCGGTAATAATTTTCTTAGACATTTTCGCGTTCCGTTATCGCCACGACAGTATTCGAACGACGGGGACGAAACCGCAGAAGGTTTCACGATCGCGAACACGTCAGCGAAACATTGACAAAGACGCCAACGACGGTTAGAGGAAATTTAATAAACGCGTACGGACGTGTTTACGCTGTGAACGATCAATAGGCGCGCGTATCAATTGCTCGGGACCGTACGTGGCCGCCGATCGCACGTTCCGAAAACAAATATTCGATACCTCGGAAAATACAATAAGCGAACCCCGAAAAAAATGTGCGCCTGTGTTTGGCGTTTAAGAAATTAAACATTTAGCGCGGGATCGGGAGTACTTTGTTTCGTTTATTATCGTTCCGCTATTATAAAAATAATAATTTGAATCGTTGTCGGGGTTTTTTTTTTTAATAAAAATCTTTCTTCTTTTACTGTGTCTATTATGTTTTCCACTCTATACAACGTGTCCGAGGTGACGACGGTGCTTGTATAAATATTTTTCAGACGAAAAAAGCGAAAAACAAAAAAAAAAAAACTATAACGGACGAATTTATTATAGAGAAATGTTCCGTTCGAGTAAAAACGTAAAGATTTTTTATGGTCCATTACAAAAAGTTGAAGAGTTGCGTTCTAGTTTGGCGCAATAAAGATAGTTGTTTGGTTCTAATATTTTTCAAGCAAAACAACTCCGACGAAAGCTAAAATATTAATAACGAAAATGTGAAAAGGAAACGAATTCAAAATCGACAATCGTTTGCAGCAAGGGACAATATATATGTATTTCATTTTTTAACTAGATTCGTAACTGCGCGTCATATGCCGAGAAATCTTATGTTCGTTTGTTATATATATAAAAAAAATGAAATTTTATATTTATTTATTTTCTATTTTATTTTTTTTTTATAGTCGTGAACAGGTTTTTTTTTGATCTTATTCCTTTTAATCGGCGATATAAATTTATGTCGAAAAACGCGAATTTTTTAAATTAATATACAAATATAACGTTAGTTATTTATAAATAGAAAACATTCCGATATTAGCGAAACGAATTCTTTCTAAACACGACTATCGTAAGATACTGTTTAATTTGATCGGTGTAAGTTTAAACGTTTGGAATATGTGACGACCGATGGCCGATTAATTATTTTCCGAGCGTGTTTTCACTATTAACGCGCGTTACATTTTGTACACGATTTTTGGCCTTTAGCTTACGAGGATTTTTGTTTTTAGCGAATACGAAATTAAAAATTTTTCAGTTATTTACACGACGTTACGGATATATGTTTACATACGCTAAATAAGAGGAAATCCAAACACGCGTAGTCAAACAGCTATGAGATTTTCTTAAATGCCGAGCTTTTATCGTTATTCGAGTTATTTCGACTATCTTATTATCATTGTAATTATTTTTGTGAAAAAAATTTCGATCCGTAATTAAATTAGTATTAAGCGAACGAGTGAACTGGCTCGCGAATATTCGTTACGCCTTACGCAGTACGATGCCAATAATGGTCTTCCATAGAGGGTGTCGAAAATCAGAAGAAAACAGTTTCGCCGTAACATTCGCACTGCCGGAGCGAAAATGATTCCGTCGCGGGCAGTGGGAAAGGAACACGTCGTGACGTTTAAAAGCTGAATGGAACGATTAAGTATCGTAATTGGAACGTAACCGTTCGTCGTAGCGTTTCGCGAATGTACGCGACGATTGAACGAATCGGAAACGTTAGAAGGAAAGCGAAAGGGCGAACCGCGCCGTCGTTATGTGCGTCGCGAAATCGAACGTTCCGGTTTACTCGGAATACGGATCGGTTAAACGTCGCTAAAAACGTACTGGCGTCCGGAACGATTGGCCGAAATCTGTGGGAAAAGCGGGCGGACGAAACAAAAATCACGCCGAATCGGATCAAAAGAGCCGCGGCAATCGGAACGTAAATGTACACAATGACAATGTACAGTTTTAACCGGGCGCGTTCGGCGGACGAATTACGAATGAATTCGAACCGTCGTCGCCCGACTTAAGTAGACAGTACCGCCGCCCGGGGCTATGTCCGGGCGCACGGTTGAGACTACGGTACACTCTAATTGGTCGGTTATTGGCCGTCCGACGTACGGCGGCGATTATCGCCGAAATCTATAATAGCGATTCGTTGGTACACGTCCTGGGCCCGTTGACCAACGAGTAACGGGAACTACCGCCGGCTCCGTGTTTCCGGTTAATCTGCACGGAGCCCCTGATGAACAGCTCCTTGAACGTTTCCCGAAATTGTCTGGACATGCCGCAGTAAATGGCGAAGTTGATCGGGTAGCTGACGATGATGAAGAAGTTCGTGAACAGCACCAACAGGTTGGCCACCGAATAGTCGAGTATTTCCTTGATGCTGCTGGATATGATGTGCAACACCTGCGCGCAACAATGGCGACGACGAATCGGTAATGAAAATCGGCCCTGCGCGATACTTACGTATCGTCGCGAAATTACTCACCGTCACAACGGCCAACGGGATCTCGGTCATTAAGAAAACCGTGACGACAACGATGAGCATCAACGTTGTGCAATTGGAATCCCGCAGACGCTTGCATTCGTTCTTTCTGTTCTCTTTGAATAACTTGTCCCGTTTCAGTTGCGCGTCTCGCATAGCCCTTCAAACAGTAAACCGCGTAAATACGACGATCGTTTTTTCGCGCGCGTTTTAATTCAAACACATTTTTACTCGTCCGTGGCCAACGGTACGGTTCCGAGCCGCATTTTCCGCGGCCGTTCCCCTCGGTCGTATTACGCATTTTATTTCGAACACGCCGGTGGGTTTTCCGACCCGATGACCCCGCGCCGTTGAATCACGCGTCCGTTTTAAACGGACTATATTAGATTCCGAGGAGTACGTTCCTTAAATAAGCGCCGCCGAATCGTTCGCGGGAAATGTTTACGTACTTCGAAACACTCGAGGGAATAGGGTATACTTATTGTTTCATGTACGTGTAAACAAACGCGAAATACTATTCATAACGTAGTGTGTTTACATCCAGAACGGCATATTACTTCGGGCGAGTTCTTACTTCTCACATAAGTACACAAGCAACACACGCGCCTATATATATATATTTATAAGCGAATATACAATCGGTACTTTTTGAAATAATGAGCCTTAACGTACGAGCAGGTCTGACGATAATATCAAACGCTTTTAAATATATATATATATTGTTGTGAACACTATTACGTCGAAATGATTACAATTGCCTATAATATAGCTGTATATAATTGTAAACGATTGTTTCTATATAATAATTGTAAACGTTCTTATAACGAAACGATTACAGTTATATCTTATTATATAAAAATTATCAGACACTATCGAGCATTATGAACAAACAACCCGAAGTACCGAGAAATCCTTGGTAACTTTCGACGGTGCCTCGTCCCAGAAAATCTAGTTGGCGTGATATTTGCAGAGCGTCGAGTGTACGGTGTTTGTCAGGCCTTTCGCAATATTCGACATAATTAATTCTGTTTCGCGGTGAATGTTTAATAAATGTTAATTCGACTGTTTGTTGTCTATTTTCATTACATAATTTTTGTCGCGGAGACGTTCATAACAATATATATATATATATATGGACTCGGCGCGTTTTAATGGAAAAAAACGAATGTTCGCGTATTACGAAAACAGTGGAAACGCCGACGGACGTACAAATTCGTCTTTGCGTTCGTCGAACACTCGACGGTCGGATAGAAATGATTTACGTCATTTAAGCCGTTCGAGGGGTTTTCGCGAAAATGTCTCAGGCCCACTGAAGAAACTAGTTTTGTGTAACTAGGAAGAAACCAATTCCGTGTTTGCCGTACACGGACGAAACAAAAATATGTATAGTTTCAGCAATGTCGTCTGACGATGAGGACTTGTTATATGGCTTCGTAACGAAACGTGAATATTGGATTTTTGGTAAAAGTCCACGAATAATATTTATAAAATAAAGATAATATTGGTGAAAACGTTATGGACGTTTACGTAGATTATTATATCGATATCAACGCTATTCGATTAGATAAATACTATTTATACTTTCTTATATTATTTATAACTTTTTACTATTTTTACGCTGTATAATTCAACGCTAATGTAATTATTATATTAAAATACGACATACATATATATGACGTAAATAACGTAAACATGTACGTACAAAATTACAATTGAAAATTTTTTAAATTAATCAAAAACTGCCATAACTGACGAACCCTTACTGTTGAAACGAAAATTACAAGTTTCACGGAAAACTACGAAACGTTTTTGTTTAACGAAACTCGGGGTGCGCGTCCATTCGATTTTTAATTGAACGGTTTCACGAAACAAAAGGTTCACGTAATTGATTCCTTAAAACTAGTTTGTTTTGTAGCCCGCCGTAGACTCGACGACACGCCGACGGTTCGGCGTGTGATTTTTCGTTTACCGGTTGTGGCGGTGTCGGGCGACTATCGGAAATGTCCAAATATCGGTAACGTTCCGTAATATTACCGTCGGCAGCCGACGGTCAACGACGGATCCGTAACGGTGGCGCTCGTAGGTACGTTTACCGGGCGATCGACGTGCGAAACGAAAACGCTTTTAATAATAACGTATATTTTTCGAAGCGATCCCGTGATTCGGAAAAACAACGTCGTATTTACGTACGCGAATACTGGGAGCCCGTGTATTTTCGATATTTTGTTTTTTTTTTTTACGAACAACGGTACTTTTTCCACACAATCTATGACTCGAATTCGATAAAAGAATATTCGCAAAGTACGCCCGTCGGGTATACCGGAATGGTCGTGGCGCGTTATTCGATTTAAAAGATATTATTACGGCGTCCTTAAAACGATTCCGTATAGTATGGTACAGGGTTTTATTCGCTTTGTTTTATAAACGAGAATCTCGTAAATTGCGTATAGAGAAAAGACGCTACACGGATGATAGTCATTTCGCGTCGCCAGTATTTCCAGCATCGACCCGGCCTTATTTTGTTTACGACAATAAGAATTGAATCGTTTGCCGTAAATAAACACCGGGGTGGACAAACACCGAATACTAACGGTACCGTAAATTGTTCGCGTCGTAAATAATATTTTTTCACTTTCCAATCGCGTCAAACTTTTCGGTCGTAAACTTTCGCAACGCGCGAAGTGGCCACTTCTCCGTCCGTATTTTCGTATATAATCTACAATTTTAATGTACGTATTCCGCGGGTTCCGGAAAACGCTATCTACACTTTTCGTAATTTTTTCAACGTAACGTCGTTGTCACCGAATAATATAAACGACAAACGTTTTCAATGTTTTCAACGTCGTAGCGCGCAATTACTTACACTTACCGACCGGCAAGCTGGTTACAAACGTACCGATCTGGATAGAGAACATTTTACCGTTTAGGCCGTGAATCCGATAAAACCACCGTTTCCGAATTTCATTTCTCCGATCGGTAAACAATCTGGACCAGGGTTACGTTTAGGCTATCATTTTTAAGGTTCGCAAATTGGCCATTTCCGGTTTTTTTCCAGTTTTCGCGAATTGAAGCGATTTTTCGGAAAAACGATTTCCAAAATGTTTCACGAGTAATCGAAAATTTACCGACAATCGAACTTATTATGAACGAAAAAAACGCCGAAACGTACGCTATTTATTTTGTGTCGTCGTTCGTTTAATAGAAAATAAACGACATTTCGGTATCGCTATTGGATTACTGGTTTTGAAAATGGCCAGAAATTTTTCGGATATAAATTATTTATTACGTTTCGTATAAACTATAACGGTAATTATTTACGAACCGGTTTTTACGAAATAAAAATGTTCATTATACGCGAAGTAGGGACAGACGTAAAAATAATTATACGTTTCGATTATTCGTTCGTGACGAATAGCTGTTTAGGGTGTTCAATCTTTAAACTTATGGAGAGTTGAATATTGAAAAAGTTTTTTGACGTGCGATTTAAAAATTTGAATACGACTTTTTATCGGGCTTATTTGATTGACGGGAAATAGTCTCAAGGCCGACGTGTCGACGGATAAAATCAAATTATTCGGTTACGCGCGTCTTTTTTATATTACGTTCGAGTTTGAATGTCGTTCGTTCCGCGATGGTGTCTGAAAACGTCGGAAACGCTTTACGATAGTCGATGCGACAAATTATAAAAAAAAAATTGAAATCGATTCGGTTCTCGGACGGATCTGCGGGCACATCTATCAGACGTTTGACGAACAATATTGCGCGTCGGCGGGATTACGAAACGATTTATTACGGCGAAGACGGTTTTCGGAATTTACGCGCCGTTTTCGTGGCGCGTGACAATAAAAAAACATCGGCTACATTGGACAAACGCGAAACGAACCGATCGTGGCCTAAACAAATTAATCGCGACAGTACGTCGACGATTTAATAATATTAGCCGCGTCGTAACGCGCGTTACTTCACGGCTCGGTTGTTTTTTTTCTCCGTCCATTCGCCGGCGCGCATAAAAAAGTTATTGTTATCACACGACCGACGGCGTTATTTCCGCCGAAGCCAAACATACACGTAAACACGAGATTTATTTACTTTTAAAAACGGCGCTCGGTAAAATATTGCGCGCGCGCCGCTATAGAAAACTAACAAGGGAAACGTTCTTTCCCCGAATAAAAGTCCTTTGATACCATTTTATTTTATTTTACGGTGTTCAGAGCTGGACGGGTGAAAAGCCAAGGGATTGTCAGCCGAAACCTTTCGGGGGTTTTCTTCGAAGTTTCTCACTTGATTTTATATATATATGTATATACATCTCGAGTAATTTATTATATCGCCCATCGTCCAGAAAATTGAGCGCATTGTACAATATCGAGGCGAAAATAAGTAACAGTAAAACCCGTCCCGAATTCCGTCCGAACTAATTTCGGCGTACAATCGCGTCTCGTGTCTCATCCGACCGAATCGCTAGTTTCCCCCGGAAAAAAAAAAAGAAAAAAAAACCCATCCCCGTTCGCTTCCCACGGTAACGAAGTTTCACCGACGGAATCGCTCGGACGTTGCGAAATATTAACGAACGATTCTTTCGAAAAACGCTCGCGTCGGCCCGAAAACGTTTTCCAAGTACGGTCGATTAAAATCGTCGTCGCGTAACCGCGAAAACAATTTCGCGAACTTTAAACGCGAAACACGTCCGTATCGATCAACGCGGCACGTCCGAGTGGTGAAACCGAACACCGTTCGTCGTAATCGAGTTTCCGATTTCGCGGCGTTATTACTTATCATGACGAACACTTACCTGAAAAGTAAAAGATTTAGCACGACGAGCGATATGCACGGTCCAGTGTGTACGAAAATCACGCGGAACGCGTAATACAGCGTGAAGTATACGTCCAGCGTGACCCAATGTTCCACCCAGTACGCGTGTTTCATCTACGAAAAGAAAAAATTAGAAATTATTTCCACATTTTCGTCGAATAACTCGTGTACTTTGTCTCGCGTAAAACTATATCGGCGAGGTTAACTAAGTGTACGGTGCTCCGACGTCGCTGAGGGGGAACGTAATAGAGGCGACTATTTTCTCTCGCGTCCCGTACGACGATTGTGTACGTTGTCCCGGAATAATGACAATAATCGTACGTCTCGGTAACGGCGGTGGTTTTTAAGTATTTTCGCGAAACGTAGTCGCGGATAAAAACGATTCGGGGAAGTTTATTTGCGTAATTTATCGTCGCTGGGTATACGTCGACGATCACGACCGGGACGATTGTTTACGAAAATACACGAACCGCGGACTTTTCTATTGTACTCGGAAATTCGTGAGATTTTTTTAAATCGCGTGACGTTCCTAAAATAACCTCTATCGGCCATTCATTTCCCGTATCGTTCGCCCGTAACGTACGTCACGGCGTTCTACGGCCATTCGTTCGCCCAGGCTTGAACGATATTTTCGATTTATTATTCAAGTAACTACGGCCCACGACGATACATAAACCGTATTTGGTCGGCCGACGCGTGTATGTGTATATACGTTAACGGCGAATTGCTTTGTCAAAATGATTCGAGCGTTTACACGACTAAATAATAAAAAAAAGATTATCTAACGGAGTGTACGCTTGTAAAAATAGAAAACTATCGCTGGTGTTCAAAATACATTCGAGGGACGGTAATCGAATGCGAATTCAGCCACGTAATCATTCGTGGTTACGCAACGGTATAGAATTAACCGCGGCGGTTCTGGTTTTTTGTTTATGGCGTGTTGTCGTCTCGTATATTTTACGTTTTCTCGCGACGGTTCCGACAATGGACCGCGCGTAAAACAGGTAACCGGAGATTATTTCGCTCTAACGCCGCGCGCACAGCGAACGAAACCATTGCCGACGACCCAAAGTCCGGAAACGGTATATGTATATAGAATTCCGAACACCCGAATGTCTGTATCCGAAAAACGACCGCCGCGGTTTGTATTAATATCGACGAAACGAGAGTACAGAAACAGTGCCGACGGCGATATGAACAACGTAGGCACGTTGAAAACACTCGGCGAACCGACGAACAGCTAAGTAAACGAACGAATTCCGATAAAAGTTTCGAATAACACTAAATATCGCTTGAGAAATAACGACGAAATTGGTTAACCGAATCACGAGACGAATATCGAAACGTTTGTTGTCCGCCGCGGGGATACCATTTTCGTCGGTTCCCGTCCGAGTCACTTGGCGGTCAGCGCGCCGAACGCGCCCGGAATAGAAATTAGGGAAATAAGGTGGGCCGTTTAGTGTCCGCCGCCGCCGGCGGTTGTGTACGAACGGTCTCGCGCGTGTATCGGAGCGAACGACTGGCCGGAACGCCTCGAGCTCTTACCGCGACGCGCGTGAGGTGTTTTTTTAACGACGGCCTAATCCGCGATCGTTCGACGTAGATTTATAGAGGGTCTCCCTGCATTTCGGACGTTCAGAGGGACGTTCGGGCGCTGCCAATAAAACGACCCCGCCGTGCGCTCGTGTCTGACGGCGCGTTCGGGACGATTCGCGCGCCCGAAGCGAACGCGAAACTAACGATAAATCGGTAACCGCGCGAAGTCAACCCGAACGGAACGACGGCGTTACGGGTGTACCGTTTATTTCGGTTCGGCGGTGTCAAAGCGAAATTCACGATTGAAAGTCGGGACGGGACGTTCGATAAGACACGCTGGCGTCCAAACGGTACACCGCTCGAACGGTTCGCTATTAAAGGAGACGTCAATCGCCGCCGTATTTGCGTTAACGGGACGCGTGTTTCGTACGTTTGTGTTTCGGCACGTTCGGCCCGTTTTTTTCTATATTACCGTCGCGAGCCAGCGGATTCATCTGCCCGGATTCCGAACGAACTTCACACGGGGGGGGGGGGGGGGCGTTTGTCGTCTAAACGCGCGCGATTGTCGCGGCAACAAACGAAACGCGGAATTCGGTTTTACTTTTAGGGCGCGCGCCGGAACGGACGATGAATTCGTAACGATAGCGAATAATAATAATACCGCGGCGGGATTAAATTAATTGAATAAACGATTTCAATTTCGTTAATGTTCCGGTTCGTCGCGTTTTACGCGCTTTCGTAAAACGGGGAAAGAAAAAAGAAAATAAAACAGCGCCGGTTATTTTTCCCTCGCCGTTACGACTCGTGTAACTCTCCCGCTCGTCTTTAGCCCGGCGTTACGTTTACGATACTCGTTTTTCGTATATTTATTTTTTCTTTCCCTCGTTTTCGTTAGAAACGCATTTACGGCCGTAAACGCGGAAAAAAATCGTATAAAAACCGAAAACGCGACGTATTCGAAGTGTCTTTCGTGCGCGCGTTTTATGCGCCGCTCGAATAACTCAGTAGGGAAATCTCGGGGTAATATTTCGAGTTTATCGCGACGGGACGAACATACGTTACGTACGCGTAAACTGACAACGGGACACGGCCGTATATTATAACGCGATGGCGTTTCGTCGCCCGGAACAGGCGCGTGAAAACCATCAAGGGTTTCGATCGGTACGTGCGGCGGCAGGGACGGCGACAATCGCCCGACGAACGGTATACACCTGACTACGCTTGGCCACGCCTGCCCGCCAACCATAAAAGCGCGTAGCCGCTACAATCCTTTGGCCGCGTTTACGCGCCGCTGACAATCGAAACGACGTCTAGTGGGAATCGACCTCGGGCACCGATTAATTCGCTCGGTTTTGGCCGTCTCGTTTTTGTTCTCGTCGCCGAATCGTTACCTGTTTTATTCCGTTCGTCGTTGTTCGCGTACGTTTTTTGTTTTTACGCACTTTTTTCGCCGCGTAACGTCAATCGACGTTTACCGTCGTTATTCGTAGCCGACCGGTTTGTCAGGATCGATTAGCCGGCTAATAAATCCATTTTCTTATTCGACCGGAATATAAAAGGACGCCCCGTTGTCAATTTCGTATTACGCGCTACCGGCACGCTCGCGATTATCGCGAACAATCGAAATGACCGACGGTAACAAATAATATTATCTCGAGAACGATAAGCCCGTCGGACAACTTCAATCGATACTGGCATTTCTCGTTCCGCAGTCGCCTAATATCGTTTCGGTTCCCGAATAATCGAAATAACGGCCGCCGGTGTCGATCGCTTAAAGCGGATTTTTCGTTTTCTCGCACGCCCGTCGACTTCGACGCGAAGAACTCGACGCTTGAAAATAAATCGTTCGTAACGTCGTAAAATACGTAATGCGGTTTCGGTAACCGCCCGTGCGGGCAACGTCGCCGTTTGTTTTCGCCGCGACCGGGGTAACCACATAAACGTTCGTACCGGCGTCGGAATTGAAGCCATTTAGTTTTTCCACTCGATTGTCGTTCTCTTCGTGAACGTCCGTATATTAACGATAGACGTTAACGTCGTTTTCGACCGCTTTCTCCGGGCGATTGGTACCCGGGCAACCACTCGTTCGTTCGTTACCGTCGATGGTAAACAAACGTCCGAAAGTCACGTTTTACCGAAGATAATTTCCGGCGCGTCGGCATTAACGTAAATATATACGCGTGTACCGACGATTCGCCCGGGATAGGATTATCGATGAAAAAAAATCGGGACGAACGACGGGATATTTTCGATAGCGAATTATTAAAATCCGTGTGGTACGGGCGGGTTTGGGAAATCGACGAACGGTACACGGGCGTCGACGTACGCCGTAAACGAATTGTTTCCCGAAGTTACCCCACACCCGGCCGCCCGACACACTTTGCGCGGTAGTTCACGCGCACGTCAAAGTCGAATACCGCAACGCGGTCGAAACGACGGATTCACTAGGTGTTTGGAAGTACGCGCACGTACGAAGGACACAATTCGGCGGAAAAAACGTATACGCGATCGATAAATGTATAAAACGCCGGTGGACCGGCGAAGTCGATTATTTTTAAACTTGCAGAATACCGCGTCGTTTACATATCTGTATTTATACATATTTTTTCACCGAACGTCACGCGTCGTATTAATAAATGTTTTCAATTGGTTCGGATGAAAATTCGCGCGATTATTTTCTCCGACCTTTTTTTTTTTTTTTTAATATAACGTTATAACGAAATATAAAATAAATATAAAACGTTTTCTCCCGGTTTTCTTCGTCGAACGACCGTGACGTACAAGTATTTTGTACCCGTCGTCGAAAACGGCGTTTCCGAATTATACGTCGTCGGATAACAAACGTAACGAATTAACGCGTTTCCCCGTGTCGCGAACCGAGACACAAACGTCACGTGCGAATCATTATAATTTACAAATACGCGTCGTCGTCGCCGCTGTAAATACGTACCGTACACGTACGTCGGAAATACGCGCCGCGAGCCGACGGGTGTTGACTACGCGAGTACCCGTAACGTTTCCAAAACGTCGAACCGGGTGACCTCGGTGAACAGACGAGTTTTCCAAACGCGTTAAAAAAGACGGACGTCACGAGACCGTTGTTTACTCCGGACGCGTGTAATGGCGAGATCCGTTCTTTCGCTGGAACACAGAGATTCCCTACACGTGTTCGCTTCTGTAAACAGGATAAGCGAATACGCGCGTGACGTTTTTAACTAATTCCGAGACGAATAAAATACATTCCGACAAACGGTAGACCGTTGTTATTGCGTATTCCATAACTTCGAGTGTGACGGTGAAACGCGCCGACGGAAACGTTCGAACTTCGAAAACGTGACGCTCGTGTTTTCGGATAATGATTTCGGGATAACGTTAGCGCCCGAAACGTCGTCGAGCGTTCCTCGGTCGATTGTCGCGTCGCGCGTCCGCGCTTGTTCAATATTGTCGTCACGATAGTTTCCGAAACTTTCGGAAAAAAGAAAAACGGCCCGCGCGAACTTTAGATCGACAACGCCCCGGTAGATCGTTTTCTATTGAACTCCGCCGACTTCGTCCGTTACGGTTAAAGTAGTCATAGGACGGAGAAGTTTGGTCGCAACGTCGCCGTGACCGCGTTGCCGTTTAGTTCCTAAACAGTCGTCGACATATGGCGAAATTGGTCCGGGACGTGGAAATTGGCGCGCGCCTTTCGATGGTGTCTTTAGGAGGTAATCTGATATGGCCTTCATTCTCGAGCCGAAAACACTGCGGACGCCAACCGGTTCAGTCGCTGGTCATCCGGTCCGAGCGGCACGACGGAGGTTACGGCCCGCAATAGACGGTCGTCGAGAACACACGCCGTGCGTACTAAAAACCATCTGCTCGTTGACGCGCGTAAAGCTCGTCGGGCTATGACGGCTGCGAGTTTGGGCATCCGAGAAGCGTTCGGCAGGTGTCCGTCCGCTTACGAAAATCAAACAACGCGTCCGCGTGACGTACCCGTGTTCCCATGTCCCGTTCTATCGGTCAGCTCGTACGTGTCGACGCCCGGACGGAAAGTCTCCTAACCTAATTTCGATCGGCCGCCGAATCGAGGCCACGACGCCCATTCCCGCCAATGGGTCCGCGCGAACTCGGCCGTAGCCGTCGGCGGTTGTCCGGCCGAAGTCGCAAGCAGCGCGTGAGGTACCTGCGGAGATTACGCCGGACGTGGGACGCGATCGTCGGAAATTGTAGTCGATCGGACGACGTGGACGGTCTCTACCTGAGAACGATAGAGCGGCGTCGGTGTCCGTCGTCAACAGTCGGATGGTTTGACGCGGACGGGATGATCCATCCTCGGGACGATTATCTCCCTGAACCGGGACGAGTCGCGGTCTATTTGGGAACCGTCTCGGCCGACGGGACACTCGTCGCGACTTACTGGGGCCTTCGGCGAACGGGACGGTGTCGTTCCGGCGATTAATATTTCGTTTATCGCCGAACGCTGATTATCGCGTGCGGTACGGCTGAGGGGTGTGTGGGGAATATCGCGTCGCGAAACAATTTATTTACGTCCCGGCTACGTGCTAACACTGTTAAACATAAACAGCGAATATAAATTTGTTGGCTACGAGCCGAGTCGACGACGGTAATCTGCGATTTAATCCCTTTTTAAGAACTTGTATCCCTTTTTCCGGGTCCGTAGCTTTTATTTGATATTTCGTCGAGTTTTACTCGGAATTTAATACCATTTTTATAAGAATTCGTATACCGAATCCCCTGTTAAATAACTGGATATTAAAAGTTCGGAGAACTCGGATATGAGGGACTTAAAACTACGGTAAAAGATTATTTCGGCGCGTCTTATGCGTAGCACGTGTTTACTCGCAAAAACCGTTAAATTATTATATTGTTTAACGTTGTTTCGTTTTTAAAACTTTTTTCACTTAACCAAAAGTCGATTCCATCATTATTTCAACACGCCCGGTTTAATATAAATATCGTGCACGCGTATATGTACGATATTACGTCGTATATATTCGGGAACGAAGTTCGGCAATCGATTATTGTTATTGTAAAAAAATGTGACGACAACTCGCGTTTCACTCGATCGGCCCACGTTTCTTTCGACGGCCGGCCGATTCGTGACGGATATTACGCGCGACTATTACGAACGTCGCGTAAAATGTCATCGAAATTCGCGTAACGAATATTCGATATAAAACGGAGATCGACGAAACTAGCCGTACATTATAAACGAACCCGAAGCGACGCGTCGGGGAGAATTGAACAATTTTATAAAAGATTTATCGACGTGAATCGAACGTTACGTAGTTTTTTATCGGAACGATATTAATGTTTATCGCGACATAATAGAATTACGCGCTACCACCGAACCCAGTCACGGAATCTCTCGAAACACGTGTAAATTTCCAGCGGAACGCGTCGGCTTACACGTCTCGTTATTTACACTTTGCCCGGTTCATTTCTCTATCTCGTCCCGTCCGACTGTTTACAAATATCTCGCGTATTTTTTAGTTATCCGTGTTTAAACTTCAGAAATACCAAACGTATACGACGATTATAATCGCGAACTACGGCGATTAATAATAACGTAAAACTAATACTCGTATTATTTACCGAAACGATACTTCGCGAAAGGGTAACAATATCATTCGCTGTTGTTAATACTACGCGTATTTATTTAAAAACTTTAAACGGTCCGTCGATTTTTAAACGTAAATTTTTGTGAATAGTTTCGTGGAAAATAAGCGATTTCGTTTCGGCGTATTTTCCTACGGTACATTCGAATATTATTCGACGCGGTTTCCAAGCGCGCGCGTTATATTCCACACTTACGAGGGCCGTCGTGTATTTCGTTCGAACACGCGTCGCGCCCGTACGGTTAAAACTGTACCCTCGTCCGTGTTGGACAACCGTACGCGAAAAAGTTTAAATCGATTTTTCGATACTCCCGAAATTCGAACGGTTACCGTGCGCTACGTATCGAAGTACGCTTATTACAAGTGCCCTCGGTCGGCGTAGGTTATTCGGGGAGGGCGTTATTCGAAGTGCTTTTTAGGTACCGCGTGCGTATAGCGCAACATTATCCGAAACGGCGCATATATTCCGAACGTGACGAGAGGCTTTTATCCACGCACGCGCTCGGTCCAACGGTCGCTACTCGAAATAGATTTCGTTGCGAACGTCACGCCATCGCGATTCGGTGGCAGTTGTGCTCGTGTACCGCATTTACGTTTCGCCAACCATTTCCAAGGAACGGTCGCGCGAACGACGTTTTCGTGTTTGAATCGTGGACGGTACGAGCGAAACTCGGTAATTTGAATTAAACGGGGCGAAACGTAAGATTACATATTAAATCGCTGTCCGCGGTGTTTCGACGAATTTACGGAGTTACCGACAATATCGATTATATTTCGCGACCAAACCGCGTATTACCGACGGACGACCTATACTTCGCTAATCGGTTAGACTCTATCGTCTCTAGTCCATCAACTTATTTTACGCAAGTTATACATATTTCGCGAGCTAAACACGCCGAAGTGTGCGGCACGCGCGTAACTCAAATCGACACTACACCGGAGATTGTTTCGATTATTCCGCCGGGCGCTTTAACGACATTAGCCAATATGGAAAGCGGAATAATATGACCGTTTCGAAATTTATCGTCGCCGGGCCACGGCAATTTTATTACCATTAACGACGAACCGCGATAAAAGTTGAAAAATATAAAACGAATGGCGCCCATAAACGACGAATTTGCCCGATTTTATTTTATATAATAATTAGGATTCTTCTTCCCTATATATGCGAGGTTAGGTTATACCTCGTAAATATGTCTAGATAATTTTTATCGGTACTGAACTTTCGCGAGTAAACGGGGCAAATTTTTTTTAGATATCGCGCGACACGGGCGATAGAAATAGCCACCACGGCTACTATTTTAAAAACGCGAACCGTTTTCACGCGTACTCGGTGTTCTGCAGTTTGGGTGATAAATATATCGCGTCGTCCGAGAACGAAAACGTTTGTCGCGTCAAGTATTTGACGTCCGCGTAAAATATAACACGATCGAATAAACGGACGAAATCGACTTGATGGAATATCGGTGATGACGGAAAAACGAAACCAACGAACGTAATTATTTCGACGATTCGCGGGAAATTCGCCCACGGGTTACACGGCTAAGCGAACGAATTCATTAAGGGTAAACGTAACATAGGCGAACTTCTAGTACGCTATCTAAATACCGAAACCGTTTCGTCGAATACGACGTATTTCATTGCGTTCCGTAGAGCATAAACTCGTACGTGACGAAATCGGACGGCGATACGTAAATAAAATGTTTTCGGAAATCGGGACGGCCGGAGGCGATATATATATATATATATATATATAGAGCTCCTTCGAATTCCTCAGCCGAATCTCCCGTTGGAAACGTTCTATTCCGATAAACGTTTAGGCGGCGTAAAAACACTCGGCGGGACATTTGTCGAACGAACGTTTATTAACCGGCGTCTTGCCGTTAAAATAATACGCACGCTTCAATTATCAACGTTATTATCACGAGACGAATTCGGTTTCGGTATACCGAGTTTTGTCGACCGTATTACGAAGTACGTATTTCTAGAAGCGGAATTACGTTCGGCCGTTTCACAATCGGAACAATAAATGCGTGTAAAAGTAATTCGCGATATTATTATCGGCGCAAACGAAATAAATTGATAAATCGGACGCGATCGTTAGTGCGACCTATATATATATACAATTCGGAAGTACGATTTACGTTTGTTTTTCGTAATTAAACGTTAAAAACGTAACTCGTTTCTAATGTCCGACGAACAAACCATACAAACGCCGAACGGAACAAAATCGTACTCGAAATTATTCGCGTGTCGTTTAGATAATTTTTGATATTCGCGTTCTACGACGAAAAATGTTTACGGTATTATCGCGAGAAATCACGTGGAACCGAAAATTACGCGGTAAACTAAACGAGTTCTATTCGAAATCGTTAATATTCCAATACGGTTTTACCGCGAAACGTTTTTTTTTTTTTTTAAATAAAAATCAATTGTTTTTGGCTATTCGCACACAACGAGTGACGTAACGCGTTCAAAATTGTTTCGTATAGTCCGTCCGCGACAGTAATTATAATTATCGTTCAACTTTGGCTTTTGCGAAATCCTCGTGCGCAAACAATGACCGATCGCGAAAATATTTGTCGATAAAATCGTAAATCGCGGAAACTTTTTCGCAATCTTAAAACGCTCGACGTATAATTTCCATTATATTTCTTATAGAGGATTAAATTATAAGTTCTCCCTTAGTTCCCGTCGCTGTTAAAATTACGTTCAATATTCCGGGGGCGGCGTGTAAATAATGAGATAATAATCCGTTTCTCGGAACGCGACGATATAATACTACGCAAAATATTTCGATCCATAAATTTAAATTTCGCGACCCTCCGCGCGGCGCGCGTCGTCGTTTCGGTAAAACTCGAAAGCGTACGTTCTTTAAGTACGAATCGACGCCTTTATACTCAATATAGGAACCTTTGCGTAGTCAAACCTAGACACACTCGGCTTCTAACGATTCGCGACTTTCAGGCTGATCATTCGGTGTCCCCCGAGACGTCGTCGTTGTTTTGTCGACCGTTTTTCCGTCCGCCGCGAAGAAGCGAAAGTCACCGAATCGGGGCTAACGTCGCGGCTAACCTAACCGGGACGACCTCGAAGAACTTTTTGAGAATGGCGCCGGTGACGTGCGATAGATCACGGACGTTATCGCGACAAAACGGTCCCCGTTGGTCCGGGAACGCGACGCACTCGACGTGTCCCCCGACGTCTAGTGGTGTGACGGACGGAGATTATAGTTGTCCCGTTAACCACGCGAAATAAACTTGCGTTTTCCGTCCCTCGTCGTTCTAATCTCGTTACGCCCGCGTCGGGTTCCCCGTGCTGCCGCCCGACCATTAGAAACAAAGTCGGGTGAAACGTTCGAGCCGATTCGTCCCGATCGTAAACGATAATAATTGCCGCCGTCTTCCGACCACCGTTTATCTTATTTCCGTCGTGATTTATCGACGATACTTGTCCCCGTTGCTCGTCGTTCGTCCCTCGTCACAATCGAGCGGCTATTTAAAACCGGCCAATGAAAACAATCCGCGACGGATTCGGACCACGAGACGCTCGCGTATCGACGCGGTCTCAAGCGTTCGCGCTGATTAATTGACGTACGTTTCGATTGTTCTTTTAAAAATCGTTTCCGGAAATTGTCTATATATCGACCGAAAGACGGACTCCGTACGAAATGGAATAGATCACTACGAAATCGTCGTTTCGAATCGGAATAAACCGTCAACCTTTTCACGAATTTACGAATTTACATCGGTATTGTAAAAATTTATTTCGCCCGCTTCAACAGTGACCCAGAACGATATATGCGAAATTGTCGCTCGGAACTCGTCGATTAGTTCGAACGAACGCCGTAAACGCAGCAAACGTTTGTTTAACATGTAGCCTCGTGGACGTGTTCCGTGGTCGTGTAAAATTCGTTTCCATTCGTAGAGTCGATTGTAATTCGGGTGTTTGACTGGACATGTTAAATCGCGGTGACGTAACGATTAATTTTGTTTCGATGGATTCGTTTAAGGGAACGTATTTTTAGAATTATGTTCGGTTCGCTCTTAATTTTCGTCTAATTCTAAAACGGTACAATAAAACTACCGTTTCAAACGTATTATATATATAAAATTGGTGACGGTTCGGTCTATACTTTATCGACAAGTATATTACGCGGTAAACAAATTACGTAAACGAAAATTTTTCGAACGTTTTGTTTTTTAATCGAAACGTCGTCGGTTCGTTTATCGAGCGTATTCATTAATTATTATTATTCCGTCGAGAGTTTCGGTTACGCGGTTATTTAGCGTGTTTGAATGAACGTGAATCTCTTTCTACTAATTTCGAACGTTTTATACGTTTTTAAAAAAAAAAAATATGTATAAGTAATAAAATACTCGACGAGTAACTCAACGATGTCGCTTATAACGTACGACCGTGTGTTGTTTTATCGAACTTTCGCGTTCGGCACGGAAATTACTAGTTTCTGTCGAAATTATAATGACGCAAAATCGTACGATCGTTCATTCGGAATTTGTTCACGTTAGAAGTTTACGGAACACGTTACTCATTGGTCGGATCGTAAACGGTAGAACTTACCGACGTTACATTCGGCGAAGGGCTCTTGGCGTGGTTTCGGGACGTTTCCGTACGGGACGAAAACGAAAATATCCAACGGACGCCGGAATTCGGTTTTTTCTTTTTTTTAAAACATTTTTTCGTTATTATTATACTTAGGGCGAATTTATCGTCGCTGACGATAAATCTAAAAAATACCGCGCCGCCCCAAGCGCAACGTATCGTTATTGTACGCGCACATTCGCCCAAGTAAGAACGATATACGTCCACCGGCGGCGTTAGTAATCGTACATTTTCGGCGACGTACGTAAACCCAGATTTGGGTTTAAGCCGGTATCGGATAAACAAACGAGACGTAATCTGACGTATACGTCGAACCGAATTTAGAAAACTCGTCGCGCGGGTGTACAGGACGATTTTTGTTTGGCGAACGGGCGAATAACATTATTAATTAACAGCGGAAAACGGACGTACCGGCGGAATCGTGCGCAAAAACCTAAATAGTTTTCCACGCCTCGTCGTTCGGACATTCGCGGTGTATGTATTTTCCGAACGACAAAAGCGAAAACGTAAACGTACGCTCGTTTTTTTTTTTATCCAACTGCCAGTTCGAGTTTCTAGTTTAATCGAAACCACACCTCGTAAATCACGAATGCATACGGACGGCGAACGACCGGACAATCGATTTGTTTAGATAACCGATTTACGGTAAAACGCGTCACGCGTCCCGTAATATTAACGTCACAAGATCGAGACGATCGAACGAGATGTTCGGTACAATCGAGAATGATTAAAAACGAACGTTAACTCGCCGCCTTCCGTGTCTTTTTCACGTATATATATATTTTGTTTTTATTTTCGTTCGAGATTTTTCGTTTTTTTCTCCGGAAATATTATCCGTGTTACCGAACGGAGTTACGCGGCGTTTTTTTCGTAATTTATATACACATGTTTTCGAATTAAAATCGAACAAAAAATTCGCTATTTTCGTCGAGCTGTTCGAATTTGTATCGTTCCCGGTGACGAACGAACGTATTCGTGTGCCGCCGATCCAATACGCACGTCCAACGACCCGCGCATCACTCACCTTGCACACGACGACCGAGTCTTGGCCTCTCCACGATATTTTGATTGGCTCGTACGTTCTGTCCACGAACCGGGTCGACTGATGTAGGGACGCCATTATCGATATCCAAGCGACGCATTTGAGCACCCGGGGCATTGTGCACCATGTCCGGGCGACCGGCGCGTGGCAAACGTATATATATCTGCGCACAACAAACAACGGGCGTATAAATAACGCTTTTCGGACAAACGGCGTCACAACAGCGCACCTTTGTATTTACGCGTCGCGCACGCGGTCGCGTTAACCGACGGCGAGTACCGTTTATTTTTGGAAAGCCGCGGGTTTATTACGCCGTAATAACCGTTCCCGCTAAAACGGTTGCCGTTTCCATTCTTTTACCACACCGCCGAATTGTCTTCGAACGTTTAAAAACTCGTTTTCGGTAACGGTTTCGTTAAATCGTTAAAACCAACGCGGCCGGCCTAGAAACGTACCGGTACAACGGTTAAGCCACCCAACGACGGGCAAATAAAGTTACCGGCGGGTTTCCGAGGGTGACCGATCAACTGCCGGACGTCCGACGTTCTAGCTTATAGTAGTTCGGGCGTCAGCTCGCTGCTCTATACGTATAGGGGCGAAAGGTCGACGGTTTATTATTAAATACGTGCGCGGAGTCGCGTGTTTTTCCAAGGCGAGTTACGCATATAAGAAAATCGATTTTCGTCGTATACGCGCGCCGTTCGCGTCCGTTTTAACGTCGCGCCCGGCGACGGGCGTGCGACAATTACGGACGGTTCGCTGTAAACGCGCCCGAAGTTTAATCGTCGAATTACGCGACCGCCGGTAATTTCGCCGCGAAACGGGTTGGGATCGCGGAATAAATTACGTACGCGTGACGTCGACACACGCTTTGAGCGTATCGTTACAACTGTAGCGGGCCGCGATTACCGGAAATTAGTACGGTCGTTAACGATGTTTACTCGTTTTCGACGTGTAGATAGATTAACCGTTAAAAACATGGTGAACCCAATAGCGTTTGATTGTCGAATTTTCAAAACGACGAAACGCGTTTGATTGCTTTTTTAAACGCGCCACCGTACTCGTGGTTGTGTGTGTGTTGATGGGACGTGATGAGTATTTCCAAAGAGGATCGAATATGGTCACGGCGGTACGGACGAAGCGTCTTTGGACGTTTCGCGCGTCGTTTCGATTCGTCACGACCACATATAAAACTCTACGCGATATCCGTAAGTATTGATACGAAATGGTCGCGTGAAATCGGACCGTAATGTTTCTACCGACAATTGCGATTCCCAATACCCGAATGAAACGTTTTTCGTTCCCTTTAGAAATGATAAAAACCCAACGGCTGTTTAATTTTCGTCAAGCTTACAGCAAGTTCCGTACTGAATTTTCGTAAACCACTTTTGCCTTTGGAAATTTTTCGTTTAATTCGCGTAAAAGTTCTTTGATAAGTCGCTATGTACAAACAGACGGTGGCGGCGATTCGTTTCAAACGTGACTTTTGTGGTTAGAGACAATTTTCGAAACTTACGCTTCGGCGTGTTCCGTGTACGCTACTGGTGAACACAGAACGACGGAAATTTCACAGATGTTGTTCGAAATAAAGCGACACTAAAAACTAACCGAAAACGTCGAAAATAGTTAATATCGTAATTGAACGGATTGTGTAAGCATTTATTTTTACGCGATTCGTCGCCGGTACGCGCGTAAACGTGCACACACATTTCGCGTTAACTACCGATTATAAATGACGTTCGTTAACGAAAATTCGACCGGATTGAAACGATCGGAATGTTCTCCGAACGATTTTAATAATAAAACACCGATAGCTGTTTCGTTATTTGCTATCGACGCGGTCGTATGGACTATAAAAAAATTGATTGAAACCGTAGTGTGTACGAAATTCCGTCGCTGGTACAAATATATTAACGGCGCGAATCGATTCGTCGCGTCTGTCGTGTTTACGCGAATCATTTGTCCGCGTTCTATTATCATTTTGAATTCGAGAGCGAAAACGCCACGACAGACGAGTATAAATTTATTTCTGTTTTCGTATTTAATTTTTTTTTTCGTTTTATTTAAATATCATAATTAATACTATCAACGAAACAAGGGTCTGCAGTATATTATTGTCGAGTAGTTTGGACGCTCTGTATAAAACTCGGCGGCAACGTTCTGCTTTTGACACCAATTAGCGGCGGGACCGACAAAAGGACGAACGAAAAAACGGTCGTTGTATCCTTTGTTCGAACTCTACCGTTGATATTTAAGGCCGAGTGTTGTTGATTACAGACGCGAAACACGCCGGAACTATTTTCAACTGTACGTAATCGTCTCGTGTTTATTTATAAAAAAAAAAAAACAAACGTATCCGCGGACGTTTTACCGATAATATCGCGAACAGGTACGATTCCCGACGGGAATTCGACGAGGATACGAGACGTATTTTCCTTAATATCGATACAGCGGCGCGTGTAAGACGTATTTGTGAATACGAACGGAAACGACGTAGGGTGACGATAGTTTCTCGGTATTTGATAGAATTCTACAAAAGCCGAACGAACGAAAAAAAACGATACCGTCGAACTTTCCAAAGAACCGCGCGTCCCGAAATGGAACACGGTTAGGTTCAATAACCGCGTATTACCATCACCGTATCGTTCGACTTATTTACGGAATCGAAACGCCGAGAATATTATCGCGTTAACGTATATACCGGGACGATATTTCCGCCGTTTTCCGAAAAAAAATTATTGGCGAATTCGTCGCGTTTCGGGCGTACTATTCTCGACGGACGTATAGGGTTTCTCGTTTAATACGCTCGCGTTTTATTATATGCTTCGTGCCGATTTACGACGACGAAAATATTAGCGCGTGTAACGAAAGCGCGTCGGTTACTATAGAATTATTCGACAGGCGACTGAACGTGAAATGTTTAAGAAAAAAATGTATCGTAACTGGCGACACTGTCGGACGTAAAAGTTTACGCGCAGCGTATATATGTTAAGAAACGCCTCGTCGACGATAGAGAGTGATCGTAATCCGCGTAAGAACACACACACACACACATCCAGCAGGAAACCAATATTCGTGTTTTCACGAAATCTTTTCGGGCGTATTTACACTCGGAAAATCCACCGTTAGGACGCACTACTGAGAAAAATCGTGTCCTCTCGTACCGTAATCCGTTGCGCCGCGCGGTTATTGGACTATCGCGCAAATCGAATTCGCGTTATTCGCGACGAGCTCCCGTCACTTTGATGTGCCGAACGAAGACGCGCGGCGGATAAAGAAAAATCATACGCGACGCCGGAGCGTTTACTGTTGTTAGTAGGCGGATTTTGTTTTAAATTCGCGTTTAAGACGAAGAAATCGTCCTTTCGATAGTTACGTCGCGCACTTTTCGATAAGACTCCAACGTGCCGTATCGAAACACGCCCGGATATTATTTCGGTAAAATATTTTTCGACGTTAAATATGTAGGTCGCTCGGGTATTTATTTTGAACGTTTGGTCGTCGTTTTCGATAACGCGTTTCGCGTAATAATAAAATAATATTCGGTTTGAACCGGCATTCGTTTTCCGTTCACGATTTATTTTTAATTTTTAAATTCACGATTCATAAATACGCCGTCCGTCAGCGGTCGCTCGCGCGGGCTGGACGTTAACGACGAGCTTAACTCGTATACATCTAATGTTTATTACGGTTCGTACTACCAACGGAACTTTTCGTAACCAGGGTGTAGAATAACTGACGAAATACAAATATCTATATATATATGCTCGCGTCAAACAAACGCCGAAAATTGTTCGAAATTTAAAAAGATACTTAGTTATCCGTCGAAACTCTACTGACGCGGAATATTGGATTTATAGTTTCGATATCGTAAACCGTTTTTTTATTTTTATTCTTTTCGTAATAAATCGTTCATATTCCGTAATTGTCGAGTACGTAAACGAACTTCCTATCTTTAATCGCGGAACATTTTACGAGTTTTATATTATTCGATATTTTAAAAACGTACACTCGTTTTATTTGTTCGCCCGATCAATATTCGTATTTTATTAACGACTTAGGTCCCGCGATGTATTGAAGACGCGTTTACTGATTCGTAATGTATCGAACGATATTTCGAAACGAACATTTATCCTTATCACGGAATAAACGATGCCGGGTATAAATAAACGAAACGCAAATCGAGAAATAATTACGAAAAACAAATAGTACGTTACGCGTTATTCGTATTTATTGTTCGACCTAATCAAGGAACGACGAAAAAATTCTTATTAACCGTATTAAAAATCAAAATCGTGACGATTTTCGGTAGTTCAAGGACGATTTGGCTCTCTAGGAACTTCCGCCCGGGTAGTGTAAATTTGATTAGAAAAAACTCGTAATTCAAACGGCCGAGAAACGACGAAAACTAGAAAAGTGTTTTTTTTTCGTATTAATTAAAATCGTGAAATTCGGCGCGGTGTTCGAGAATATGTTTCTACGCGTCGCGAATCATTCACGAAACGGTATAAATATCGCTTCGAGGAACATTTCAAGTACGTTGTTTCTCAAGTTTTAATATCGTGTCGCCGATGGTAATTGTACAGCGCCCTTTTTTCTTTTTAACCCTAGTTGGGTTACGATCCAAAAAGTTTTTCGCGATCTTTCGGCGCGTGACAGTTGTCGTGCGTGCACGATTCGCGCAATCAAACGCGAGCCGTTTTGGACGAAAAGTTCAACGAGAAATCCGGTGACGTTCGCCGAGGAAGTTTTGGCTTCGAAACGAGAAAAAGAAGCCAGAATTTCGGAAATCGGGAAAAGTTTATCGGCGAATAGTTTCGTGGACGGTAGACTGACAAGTAATGAATTCACGGTTAAAACGACGCTCCGCGTGATTTCGGGACGACAGTGATTTTCTCTCGAATATATTTACAGACCCGCGCGTCGGTCGCCAGAGCCGCTTGATGATGGCGGCGGTAGGGGTTTACACGCCGAGGTCCGCGACACGCGGAAACAATATCGAATCGATCGATATTAATATCGGCGTGTATTTATTTCGTCATTAATAACACGACGGACGGCGGCGAACGTGGCGTTTACAAGTTTTAAACGTTTAATTGGTAATGGAACGTGTTGCACGGGCATTTCCGTACTACGTCCCCGGGACGGGACGATGGAGGTCGCACGAACATGCTTTGCGTGAAACGTTCGGGCAATGCGCCTGATCGTTGTCGCTTTATCCGAAATTCGCTACGTTCGCCGCGAGACATACGTGTTGAAGGGGATTGTGAAAATCGATCGAGCGCGGGGAATATTGAAAAATTGTACGGCCAAGGTTGTCTCGATGATAAACGTACGTTTATCGTGAACGTCGAAACGGTAACGATCGTTTCGAAACCGAATTTACGCGACGGTTTCCACGTTTTCCGAAAATTGTCGGGCGACCGACGTTCGTCGACGGGCTGAGAATATTATAGTTTTATCGCCGCGGGGCCGAACCCGAGGTTAATATTATTATTGTTGTCGGCGATTCGAAAAAGAAGACGAATAGAAATTTCGAAAAAAGCCTACGGAAAATTCCGATAGACGCTATCGAGTTTACGAATTTCGTCGCGGATAACGATTAGATACCGTTACTCTGTATACGATACGAATCGTCGTAATTCGCGTGGGCGACATATAAAACGTATAAACCGATATACGACGGCGATAAATTAAAATTTTCCCGCTCGAACGAAAAGAATTAAATCGAACACGAATTTTTCCGAACGACGGCCGTAATAAAAAATATTTCGTTCGATATACGTACATATATATATATATATTTCAAGCGTAGATACGCTAAAATACGTCGCTATATTTCACGCCGGTTTACAGTATACGTAACAACGGTACGCCGTATACTCGCTAGTAAAAAGAATCGGCGCGTTTTTTATGTACGAGTATAAAAAACCCGTCCGAGAACGCTACGATTTGCCTTTTTAAAAATATCATTTTCGATACACCTAGTAGATTTATCGCGCACCGTCCGATATATTTGTTTTCGCGCGTTTGATTTATTCCACGTATTTAAACGTCGACGGTTTTTTTCACGCGTTCAACTCTCCCAATTTTTTTCGCGTTTTTGTTTCGCTTTCATTCCCTACGCGTTCATTATGTATATATATATATATATATATATATATATATACATACACACACACACGAACGCGTATATAATACATAAATATTTCGGTTATACCTGTCGGCACTTAACGGGCGCTCGTTACAACGTTATGGCTTACGGATTCGTTAGCGCGCTGGTGACGTTTTAATTACTGCCCAACAATCCGACAATCGGTTTTCGGAGGCTCGACGGCCGCTAATAATCGGATATTGAAAGCGAATAAAATCACCACGCGGAAATTCAACGCTAAAACGCGCGACGTAGCGCCGGTTTTTGCTTATGCCGGGGCCGTTGTCCGACGAATTTCGACACTAACCAACCGCTTGTGTAGTCTACGCCGATTTCCCGGCGTTTGGTTTATTCGCACGCCGAAAATGGCGGACAAATCGTTTTTCCCGATAGCGCCGCGTCGCGCTAAACACTTACACGTCGCGTAGGAAAATAACGGATTACCGGTGTCTTCGTCACGTCGGTAAATTACCGAAAGGGATACGTTCGTCGTTGATTTACCGTACCGTCGACGTCCCGAAAACGAATTGGGCGGGCGACGAATTCTACCATGACGGAGCCAAAAACGAAATAGTACGGCCGGAGTTGAACCATTGAACGGTAACGCAATCGACGTGCTAGACAATAGGTACGATAAACGTTTTCGGGCGGCGTACTCGTTCGGACGACGAACTTTTTCGTATACATATCGTCGTATTCATATCGAACGTACTGCGGACATCGAAGCAAAGTACGTGGACGAAAAAGTGTCCGAAACGTACGACGGAACACGATCGGGGAGCGATTTTATTGCCGAAAATAGAACGCTCCCGGCCGGCGGGGAACGGTTATTGTCCGTCGGACGGGACACGCGCGTTATGCGTCGTACCGTTTCGTAATAATATCACGACCGTCCGGCGAGACGGGTATTCACTTTGTTTTCGATGAACCGTCGTAACCGCCGAGTCGTCAGGGACAACGGTTTAACGCCATTTTTCCACGGCCGTGCTAAAAAGCCCCTGTCCGCCGTTATTTTTCTCGAGAAAACACGTTAACCGTTTTATTATTATTAAAAAACATTTTTCGCCGGCGTCCCGCGGGGCGAAGGCCGGGCCCGGCGTTAAATATATTAGTTTTCGCCGCCGGAATCCCGAAAATTAACGCGCATTTTCGCCGGAATACGCCGTCGAATCGTTTCCGAAGCGACGAAACGCACGCGCCGGACGTAACCATACTAGGCGAAGTTTAAAATTAAAAAATTTTTCGTCGACACGGGCGCCGCCGGGGCCGATCGTTTTTTTGAAAATAAATAAAAAATATCCTCCCGCTAGTCGTCCAATAAGTATGGGCGCGCGCGATCTTCGGCTCCTAACCAAATCCGGAAAATACGAAAAACCCGTGGACGACGGCTAGACGAATTGCTCACGTCTGACGCGTTTGTAACCGTCGCTATTATTCCGACGTATTTGTTTCCGCTTTGTTCCGACGTAACCGACGTTTTCCCGATCGTACGAGTTCGCTAGTGGCGTAGACGAGAACGCGTTATTCGCTCGACGAGGAACGTAATTCGCCTTTAATCTAGCTCGACATTTTTTAAATCGAACGCGCGCGCGCCCGTTGTTCCGTCGTTTCCGTTATCAGTAGAAAACTTGGTAGCCCGCGGTACGTTACCGTCGGCGCCGCCCGGTACGTCTGCGGACGCGCCGACGCCTATTGCGCGCATCGATACCGCGGCAACAGCTTGTGATAGCTCCATTCGATAGGACACCGTGACCGCTGATTACGGATTCGCTTCATATTGGTCGTCCGCGGTCGCGCCATTGTCGTTGATATCGTATTCCGAAGAAATCCGTGTTTTTCCGGAGTCACGTCGCGAACAATGGCCGTCCGCGTTTCGGCGCACGTTTCGTTTGAATACGTTTTAGCCGGCCGAATAAATACGGGTTTCGTTAAAGGGCCGCGTTCAATTTCGTCCCCCGGTCCCGCCACGTTCGTATGCGCCCCAACACAGTAACGGCCGCTGCGAAAAGGGTGTCCCGGTTCGATAATTAAAAGTTATTACCGTATAAACTATGCGAGTTCGTGTGTTCGCCCGCGTTAAGAAAGTCGTCTTTCGCCGACCGTTCTTCGATCGATAAACTTACGACTTACGGCGAAACGGAATGGAACACGCGTCGAGACTTAGCAGTTTCCCCGCTGCGAAGATTTCAATATTTCGCGACCAAACGTACCCGGACGATTGTGATTTATCGTATTTGTAATTTCGATATTCCCGACAAACGGTTTTGTCGCGATCTCGTTTTGTACATCTCGAAACGAATTGGATTTAGAAGAGGACGGATATTAAACACTCGGTGGATTGGAAGTAAACGTAATTGTAAAAAGTACGCGCGAGTAATTTTTAAATATCTAATTAACGTTCTTTTTACGAAATCCGAATTGTTTTTCGTTTAATTAACCGGTACACGTCGTGAATTTAATATTGGAAAGCGATCTACGACCCGATAAAACAAATTGACTCCGTTACGATATCCGAACAACGCGTTTAATATAATGAGAGTATTCGATTATTTTTATGTAAATAATGTTCGCGAATTCGTCGCTTCCTACGAGCGTTTATTCCAATTTCGACTTGGGGATACGAAGTTTAAAATGAGAAATGTCGCAATATCAAAAATTGTCCCTTATACGTAGGCCATGGCTTTTATGTAACAAAACGAGGAACAACCATCCCTTTTATGACAATGTATACTTGTTTGTAGTTTTTCGACCATTGTGTAACTTATATAAATTGTAACGGAGAAACGACGGCTTTTTTTTGTTTTGATTTTTTCTCATATTTTACGTATAATATTTCGCGACGCGAATAAAAATACAAAACTACTACTATTTTAATTATTTAACAACTCTAATTCTTTTATTTCGTATTTATAACGCGCGTTAGTTTTATGTGTATACACACGCAGTACACGCGTATTTCGATTCCTTTTTATTTATTTGTACTTAAAAACTTTCATTATTGGAAGAGTTATTTCGTAATTCTAAATTATCTTCGAATTTTTCTTATTACCGATTGTTTATTTATTACTGTACTTAACGACCGTGAATTCCGGAGACCAAACATAGTGGACGTCCGAACTTAAAACCCTTAAAGGTTGCCCAAACACGGGAACCAACGTACTTGGGCGAACAATTAGGGACGGAAATTTAATAACACCCGTCGCAAAAGTAAAATGATTTTCATTTTTATTCAGTTCGTCTACTTGAACAACTCGAAGTAGTTTACCGCGTTTCGACGTATAGTCGATTGAATAAATATTTATTATACGTATATCGATTAATTATTAAAAACGTTTACGAATAGTAAATTATTTATACGAAGTAAATATATTATTATTACCAACCACGCCAACGCGTTCGTTGTACAGATAATCGATTATAGTCGCGCGTCAGAAATCACGACGTCACGACGCGTTTTTCTAAATATCTTCGCGTACGCCGTGTAACGGAAACAAATTTTAAACCGATCGTTGTGCACCGCGGCGAGTCACGTTGTTTAACCCATTTATTCTCGAAATATGGTCGACAGTTGTCGTAATATATTTATTTATTTTTCGACGTAAATGTGAAAAGACAATTGCCACAACCAGAGAAAGTTGTTTAGACGACAATTTCTTTTTGTATACATTTTTTTATCGCCTTTTATGATTGGCTGCGTAATACTTTGCCCTTGTATCGGATTTCGTTTTATAAAAATCCAATAAACACGCGCGCCAATGGTAAAAAAAAAGTTTCTCTCCCGTTCGCGAGAGTGTTTCAACTTGATTTATGGTAAACATCCGTGTACATTTCTCCACTTCAAGACGCCTCTTCTCTCGTGAATGTTGTTTTTTTAACGCGCCGAATTTTCCGATTTTCTACGACTAGATAAATTTGGGACACGTGTGCTATATATACATAAAGCTTCGTCGAAATTTACATAAACGCAACGTGGTAATATAAGCTGATATAACCCCCGAAGATAATAGATTTTAATTTATTCATTCTGTTCAAGCTATCGAGCACAGAAGCGGTAAAACGAAAACGAATGTTTTCTATATAACAGTCGTACGAAATCGCGGGCGGAAAAAAATGGCAATAAAATTCGTTAAAGCGGCGACGCGTTTTTACTTCCACATCATTTTACGTTGTTGCGCGTAAACGATTTTCGGTAATGTGCATTTTTTTACGAAATATCGAAATAATTTAAAGTTTTTCGTTAACGATAATTTTAAATAGAACTTGTTTGGAACTTGCGTAAAAATGAATATTCGTAATACCGATGATTAATGAAACTAACGTATTTTTTTTTCGCTCATTAATAATAACGCGAACTCGAAGAGTTAAAATTACGAAGTCACTTACAAAAGTTCAATTTTGTTCAATATATCACGAATAATCAAATTAACGGAATTTCACGTGTTCCCCTCGTCGTTCTACGACGATAAAAAACCGAATATATTATGTTTAGTTTCGCGATATTTCGTTATAATGACACCCTACTTGAAACGGTAGTAACGTAAATTTTCCAAAATATCGTTCCTACAAACTTTTCGCCGTCACGAAAAATCGCGATTATTTTTACTTTGCCTTAGCTCTCGGCGAAATCCCGCGTTTTTAACAACTGTCCGTAGCGATAATATTTAACTCACGTGACCCGAAACAAGTCGCGCGTTCAATATTTTCCAAAATAACGTGGACATTGTTTAGCGCGATCATACGCGTCTAATTGATACGGAATGTATAACGGCGCTAAACGCCGGGCGGACGTTTGTAAAAAGGGGCCAATCGAAAAGCCGACGAATTAACGTCGAAAGGGTAAATTATGAAAAACGATCGCGCCGGAAAACGTATCGAATTAGTGACGCGTCGTTTATAAGAGGCGTTTACGGTTAGGCGTTTCGCGCCGTCGTCGCGCGTCTCTGTGAGCTTGAGTAACGGTGTTGAGACGCAAAACTACCGAATACATAATAAACACGTCCAAAATCGTTAGCCGAAATCGTTGTTCGTACGAGGGTTTTCAAGTTTTGAAATCAACGTTAAAACACGTTTCAGGGAACCGACGCTTGAAGTAATCTATTGGCTACATTTCACCGATTGTTGTTATCCGTCACACAGGTATCGTTTATTACGCCGCGCGTTTCTTATATCGTAACGCTTCGAATCTCCGTTACGTCTATTTGTTCGTAAAATGTCGAGCTAAAAGTCATACGCCTTTGGCAGTGTCGCGCGCACAGAACCGGCCGCCGTAGTTGACACGGAAAGCGAATTATACAGCGCGCGCGAATCGTAGAATTTTTTAATTGAACGTCGGGCACCGCGTGCTTTTCGTAAATCACATCGCGCTACGAACGACGCCGGTTCGTACGTTCGAAAACTATCCGTTCCGACGATTGTTGTTCTATTACGAATAATTTCACCGGACCGAAACGGCGTCCGCCGACCGTTTTACCGAAATTACGAACCGGACTAGTGTACTACGTCACGTTTACTGGTACGCGGCTATGCACACGTTTTGCCTATACGCGACGCCGGATAATCGTTATTCTCCGGTAATACTCGTAAATATTCCGCGATATTCGTACGCGCACTCTTTTTCGTAGTGAAAATGTCGAATTTATCATGTCGAAGTTTTATTTCGAAACGTCGGAAACCGCGAATATTCGGTCCGTAACGTCCGTTACGCGTCTTATTATTTTCGAATTGGACACATACGATACTGTTGCTCGAAAAACGCGTCCGAAAATCACTGATCAAATAACGCGAATTCGTTACGCGCGAACATTTTTAACCGTCGCGTATATTAATCGCCCATTCGTCGTTTCGGCGAAATATAATCGGGACGATTTCCAATCGTTTTTCGGCGACCCGTCGTTTCGATCGTTAGAACAACGGGAATAGAAACGCGCCAATTACCGATCTCGTCGGGAAACCGATAGCTACCCGGGGGACGTTGCCGAATTCCAATCGTCGTAACGAATTCATACGTACGGTAGCAATCGAGCACACCGTCTGTTGTCCGGACAGGATACGTCGTCTACGTTAACACGTATTTCCGGGAACGTCCGATTAATGTTTATCACCCGACTCGAGGATTTGGCGGCAGTGCACGGTTAAATAATTACGAGACGAGCGAAACGTATATACGAGCCAGCGCGAAAGGAAAGCGTTTACGGCCGTCGTCCGTTTTCGTTTTCGCGATAAAAAAAAGCGCGCGCGGATAACGCGACTGGTATTGCGTTTTAAGCGCCGTGTATTTTCCGGCGTTACCCTTCAAGTGACACAATGAACGCGCAACGGGTTCGCCAAAACAAAACAACGAACGTCGGTTCGCCGCAATACACCCTGTATGCCGAGTACGTTATCCAGCGCCCCGTATCAATAGTAACGCGGCGCCCGCTCGGACGGGGCGAAAACATTTTTTATCTCCGGTGGTTTTATTTCTGTTGACGAATCGGAACGAAAACGGCCATCTCGGATCACTAATATCTCTCGCTAATATCGAAACGTGCGACAAACGCTTCGGCGCAAATTTCGAATAATACGGCGCGTTTCCGGGAAGAACGGTCGTCAATATTCGTAATATCCGTTTTTTCTGCCGACCCGCGCGGAAGCGAGAGCGCGAAAATAGTTCGAATAAAATATTTCGGGGAGACGGTATCAGGGTTTCACACACGCGTGCAATTCACATTTGATCGCGTCGACCGATTCAATATTAACGGTACGGTGTTTCGTCGATTAATCATTCGGTTTCGCCGTTTCCCGTAAATATTATTCGTCGATTGGTTGAACGAAAATTTTTTCCCCGTTCGCGTTTCTGATGAAAACGGTAGCCCGAACAATAAACGAAAATTCGTTTCGTATAAACCGTACACGCGATACCGTTAAAAAAAAAAAACAAAAACGCCGGCCGCCAATATTCCGTTCGTCCGCTAATAACGGCGTTTCGCTTAATGATACGTTCCGCCGTACAAACATAATACGTATAAATAACGCGTTCCGTTATTATCCGGAGCGTTATAATAGACGCGGTCGTTTATTTATTTTACGTCAATTTTTCTCTGAAAGAAATCGTCTAGTAGATTAAGAATCTCGGTTTATTGCGTAGTAAAAACTAAGTTTATAATGCCGTTGAACTGTCGTCGTAGTCGCGATCGTCGTAAAATTAAGCGCGCGAAATTTCAGATCTATCGAAACGGACTTTTCGACTTTAAAACGATTTATCGGGAAACGTCGCTTTCCGACTAATTTTATTCGACGACGCGGCCCCGTCAACGCTATTATCGTTCAATCGATCGTTAATCGCGTAGTATGTTCCCGAATAAAACCGTCGCGTTTTATTTAATTACGGGGATAATCGTCTTCCGAATATTAACGATTATTAAATCGCGGTGCCGAATTTACGAACAATATCGCGTGAAATTACCGACAACTTTTTTCTTTCCATTATAATACGTTGTATACTTTAATCAAAAAAAAAATTATAACCATAGTGTATATCTATATACATATTTACCGGTAAGCTACGTCGGATCTAAGTCGAATTTCGATCCCCCTATACGATTCCGCTAAAAATCGTTAATACGAGCGTTACGTTTCAATTTCGGACGTTTATGAAAATTATTTTAACGACGAATATGACGATTTTCGTCTCGCCAACCGTCCCATATACGTCGGTATTTCTCCGTTGTAGACCCGAGTACGTTGGAAATAAAGTTTAGGGCATTCTTACGTTTTCGGTTTCCCCCTGGAAATATTCCGAAAACAAAAAGGAAACGTCGCGGCGGCCGTACGCATACGTTTTCCAATGGTATTCGCGCCGTTGATATCCGTCGCTATATTTGGCGAAATTTTTCGATTTCTCCGACAATGTTCTCGATCGCGGAAATAACCGGTAAAACGGTTTTTTCCCGTTTTGGATTTCGGGACGCGAACAAATTGCGCATTTAAAGCTGTATTGTTAACGTCGAAACACGCCTATTATCGACAAACGATCGTAAATCGCGATTTTTTACGAACGTTTCGAAACTACGGTCCTAACGATAAATCGAATTTCGCTAAGGATCGTTTTCCCGGACGAGTTTCGATTCTCTTTTTCGGATTCCGCGCGCTTATATACGTTTATTTGTACACCAACACGCTTGGGAATTCGCTAAACAGACACGGCCCGACGCGGACTGTAAATAACTCGCAATAGAATCCCACCTCCTCGCCTAGATCGATTTACCCCGATAGTAATAATACACGCGCGTAAATATTTTTTTTCCGACGAGATTACGGTCTGACTGGTTCCCCGTATGGTTTTTACGTATTTAAGCGATACGACGAAACGGACGGGATGGCCCGTCATTTTCCGCGATGTTTCGGAAAACGCTTTTATACGAAATTCGCGTACCCAGTTTCGCGTACTGCGTACGTTTTGTGGTCCGGACGTGTATTCTACAATTTCCCGAGAATTTCATAGCGATTCTATCGGCACTAGCGAACCAATATTTCCGTACGGACAAACGGATAATAACGCGTTCGCGGTCGTCGAGTTCCGCGATAATATTTTCTACGGCGCGCGTAAATGTAGCACGACCTCTGACGTCGGTATATTTCGTACGTCACTCGGCGCTTTTTCAACGGAATCCGTAACTTCGTACCACTCGAACTATAATGGCCACCGAGTGTTTCCGGGACATCGTTATTAAACGTCTCGCGTTTCAGAATAACGAATTTCTACGGAAACGTTTGTACACGCCACGGACGAATTTGGAACGAATTCTTGGCCAATCGCGTGCTTACGCGGGCGCGCGCAATCATCAGCGAAACCGCGTGCTTCCCGAATTTTGGCGTACGAACGAAAATTGTTCGTCGACACGAAAAACGATTTGTTTCCGAGTTAATCGAAGCGCTTCGGTTGGTCGAAAAATGAATTACGACGGGCGTCGCGAATTGTCGAACGATCGATTGTGGAACGGTGGCCGTCAACCGCAATGACGAGATTCGGTCGGACGTGAAGCGAGGAAACGCGAAATGACGAAGACGCCGCGTCGCGTCCGGAACGGCGCGAAAATGACGTTACACAATAGGTCGGTCGATCGGCGCTTGGTAATTGGGCCGCGCGCGTTCGTAATAATAGAAATGGCCTAGAAGACCGGAAAGGCGACTGTAATAAGCAGCGAGTATCGGGCAAGACGATAAAGTTCCCGGGAGATTGTACGGTGGACCGACGTAGCTGCTGACGAACGTTTCGGCGAAGGTATGAAGCGGGGGTGGGGGAAGGGATCGAGGAGAGGCTTTTAGGAACCGAGCGAAACCGCGGTCGTTGCGGTATTGGATATTAGTCGACGACGGCGACGGTCCGGTTACCGTTAATACGGTTAGCGTAGCTTTCGGTCCGAAATGTTCGCGAACCGCCACCGGCCACTCCGTCGTACCCGGTATACGGTTTCGGGTTGATAATTTACGGCGGCGGTTTGGTGACGCTGTACCGAATGCGCGCGTATTAGAAAAGAAACGAACGCGTTCCATTTTACTTTCGGAAAGAAATCCGTTTTTGGATTCGCGTCGGCGGTTGCGGCGGCGTAGATCATTTTTCGTATCGTCGCTCCGCACACGCCTAATCGTCGTACGGGACGATAACCGCGTCTATATATATGTGTGTGTGTGTGTGTGAACTCGGGAGAATATTATAGATTGCGCGGATTTGACTACACCGACCGGTAATTATTTCGTTACAACAATCGTACACGGAAATTGGCCAATCGCTCGAGTTCCCGACACCGCGACGGTATCATTTCGTTTCGTCGTTTCGGAACGAATATTCCGTGTTTTTATTATTATTATTACGTGCGTGTCCACCGGTTTCGCTCGGAACGAACCGTACGTTATTAATATTAACTACATACGCCGGGAATATGCCGCGAAACCGGTAGGGTTTTTATTACGACACCGTACGAGAAATCGTCATGACGTTCTACGTTTACCGCGCGATCGCTAAATCGCGTTTTACGTCTCTACGGTTTTTACTAACGAAAACAGAAAAAAAAATTATTTCGTATCGTTCTTCGCCATCGGCCCAGACGTTTATTTCGGAGAGCGACGCTATATTTCAAATACACTTACTCGTCCGAACCGGCCAATATATATTTCGTTAAATAGTAAACGTTGATCTACGTAAACGATAGCGGCTCGTGGACTTTGTTTAGGGAAAATACGCAAAACGGGACGTATTTTTAGGTGACAATTTTTTGATTTTTTAAAACATTACGCGTACAAAGCTATTGACGATAAATTACGCGTACGAATTTTTCGGAAGGGTCCAACGCCACTCCGCCCTACTTCAACTACAGCTACGGCACTGATAAAATTATTCTAGCGTCGTACATTTTCGAGCTACGAATTTGGGAATAATATCCGATCGATAGTATTTTTTCGGGACGTAAGCGAACGATTTATTCTAAAAACGCGAGCACAATATCGCGATTATCGTTCAAAACTATTTTGCCTTACGTTACATTTCGATAATAATTGTTTTGGCCGTCAACTTCAGGGAAATGGTACAAATCAATCGTCCTTAAAATCCCTTGGTTCCTTAATTCCAATCTCTCTAGGTCGCACATTATCTCCTTTACTAGATAAAGATTAGACCCCAGACTTCTACCAGCTCACGCTCTTTATTTAGGTTTCAATTCATCTCTTCTCTGTCCCCGTCCAACCGATATTTGCGACTTCTCGCACCTTCTTTTCCATTGCCTTGGTTTTCCTTCGGATAAACGCAATCATTTCCAATTCCTTCTTAAAAATAATATAACACTAAATCCTCGCAGTATCCTTAACAACTTTGATCCTTCAGCTATCCTTAATCCATTTCTTTTATTCGTCGGCTTTTTCGTTATATCGTTGTAAATATACTACGTTAAGTGTCAAGCTCTAATGTGTACCACGAAGCTTATAAATAAACAAAAATAATAATTGTTTCCGAATCCGGTGAAAAACGCGCGGCGAATAATAACGAATCGAAACATACCGCGATCAATTACGTTTGCGTATAAAACCTCTAGAAATTCGGTTCGCCGTCAACCTAATTGGATTCGTTATTCAAGGACGTCGATGGCGATTCGACGCGACTGTGTGTTCGCCAGCAGCGAGAATTGGTGGCGTAATTACGTCGGGTTTTTAATACGAAATAAATCGAATTAAACGGTTCGGGACGGGATAGGTTGATCGTGGCTGCGGTCGTATTAAATTCGTCGCGTTCGGTCCGATTGTAGGGGAAGTTTTCCGTTTTATTATTTCCAATCGAAAACAGAATTCCGCGACAAATTACGCGATTTCCCGACGAGTTTGATTTTAATCAATCCACACTGGGCGATAGATTAACACGCGCGCGCGCGCGAATTGTCGGTAAAATCGAATCCGATTGATCGGATTCACCGTACGAATTCCGACCGGTAAACGTTCGTTCCGTTGAAAACTGCCGCCGTCCGCGCGATACCGCCGGAAAGCGGTAATTCCTAGGCGTCGCGACAACCGCGGCCGGTTAAACGCAATCCGTCGGTGGCCGGCGGCGACGAAACTTTATACCGCCTCGGTATAATATCGATAACGGCGATTCGGATTCCCGAACGTATCTGTTATACGGTTATGTCCTCGTCCGTTCGGAACGGTTTTCGAGCACTTTCCCGGGAAACGATTATCGTTATTATTTTTATGTCGGCGCGTACGCGTTTCCGATCTATATTTTATAAACGGAGATTCGTGCCGCGATAGTCGTTTGAGCCGGCGACGAATTTCCGACGAACGGGAGAACGGAACGTTTTACGGCTATCGACCGTTCTCCGTACACGGCGATTAATTGAATCGGCCAGACGCGAATATTCGGCCCGGACAAACGCCCCGAAAGATGTAACGTCCCGTTTCCAATGCCGCCGCCGTCGCCGGAAAATTCGTTAGGTGCACGTTCCGGTGTACGTGCGCCCGTTTTACTACTGCGCGGTCGCCACCACCGCTCCGAGCTTTATGCGCGCGTGCCGAAACTCGGCCACTAGTAACGTATTAGCGTTTCGATGGCCCCGGGCGATACGGTCGACATGCGAGCACCGTTAAAATAATCAGCGGACCGGGTGGATACTACGAACCGAATGTCGCCGATAAAAACTAAACAAACCGCACTAAACTTTATTCCTTTGCCGGATGCCGGTCGTATAATTTTCTCGTCCCGTTCCGAGCATATTCCCATCGTACACACATTATTCGGCGGCCACCGCGGTGCAGACGAGAATAACGAGAAAAGGCGCTTCGTCCGCGTTCGAATGCAAATGTTCTGCGCGCCGGGCGAACAACACGAAGAAAGAAAACCCGCCGCGATCTCGCGATTAACCGCCGAGAACCTATTGGCCCAGGGAATGCGACCGCGCGGGGGATTCGATTTTTCTCATTTTCGTAATAACGAATAGAATAATCGTCGTCGTCGACGGTCGTTATTCGTTTAGCCGAAAGAACGGTCATTTGGTTTCGGACGTAAAATCGTATCTACGAAGTTCGACGATTTTAAACGTTTCCCGTTTTAATTAATTTTTTTTTTATCGCCGTTACCGGCGGTTTTTTTCCAACAAACGTATTATTCGCTCATATTCGACAATTACGCGCGTCACGATTACGCGCGTTACGTTTACGTACGTTCGTTCGTCTCCCACGGGCGAACGTAATTTTATTATTTGCCGTCGGTGTAACGTCGTATTGTGGAATACAATTATGATAAATTTGTTTCTCGTACTTCGAGTTGTTTGACATTGAAACGCTAATTTTTTACGGGCAAATCCCGTCGCCCAATGTTGTTGCCTTTGTACGTAAAAGTTTAGTTGGGAAACATTACCCGTTAATTATAAAAAAAAAGTTCTTCAAATAACGCCGTTACGATATAAAAATCGTTTTACGTAAAATAATTAAACCAGTATCGTTTCAGCGGGTAGTGTAGTAATGTAAAACGAGAAAAAAAAATACTCGAACGATAAATTGAAGCGACAAACAAATATTCGTAGTTTTTTATGTTTTTCCGGTATTTACGTTTGTTTTTTTTCGACGCGACATTATCATAGTGTTTACACGCGTCGATTACAAAGACCGGTTTTCCGGGATACGTTAAAAATGTTCGGAGAAAAAAGTAGAAAACATTCGAACTAATTGAGCCATAAGTCGGTCGGTATAACGGATTTTTATATTACGATAGCGAAACTAACGAAATAAAACGCGTCGTTATGCTACAGCGGGGTGGACGCGCATTTAAATTCGAATCATAAAACGGCCTTAAGTACGATGGGGAGGTGATTTCGATTTCGCGCCGAAACGGAGTGTTCCAAATATAAACGACGACACGGAAGCTTACGGCGATACGTTGGCGCTTGAAAGTATCCCGTCATAGACGAGGCGAAATTCACGGCCCAATAGAGAAATGGCCACGAAAATGTATACGACGTTGATTGTGTACACGAATTCATAAGCGACAAACCGTATTCGCGTCGCCGCGTTTTCAATACCGACATATTACTTTTGGCGTCGAAACCGAGAAATCGTTATCCGGCTAGAAATAACCCGATCGATTCCTAACGGTCGGACAACCGCGTAGTTTAATAACCGGACGAAAACCGTAGGATTTTCGAAAAACGTATAATCACGTCGGCGTGGCGTAGCGCCCGGGGGTGACGGCGCGAACGATTTTCGCGGCCTTTTTCCGTCGGCAATCGCGTGCGCAAGAGCGCCGAGTAAATCGTTAATATTATATCGAAATAGAAGTCGTCCCGCGGTAGCGTTTCACTTCGTGTTTGCCGAACGCCAATTCCGCTCGGCCCCGGTTCGTTCCGCCAAACGATAAATTTCGACGGCCGCCGCCGTTACGTATTTGAAACGCGGTCGACCGAAAATCGCGTTCCGCCATTACCGCGGTAGCGGTCGTCGCGAGTAAAATTTTACGCGGTTGACCTTGGCAATAATTCACCCGGCGCTTTACGGGGCGGTAAGTACGTTACCGAGCGTGTCGAGCGGTTTTCGACGCCACCGAATCGCGCAGTGGTTCGTCCATATTAACCGAATCATCGGCCGTTTTATCCGGCAACCGGCTTTCGTTTTCGTCGAATGTCATAATTTATGTTACTCGAAACGCTCGACCAGTCGTAACCGCGTTTAAATTGAGGGGCTCGGGACGAACACGGGCGTTATTATTTTTTCCTTTCAACGCGTTTCGGGAAAAACGTTCGACGTTTATTTCGATCAATCTTTCGGGACGGCGTATCGGAATTTCAAATTCGGATTTATAACGCATTCGATCAGGGTCACAGGTTCGTGGATATCGGAACGAATGTTTGTCAAAAAAAAAAAACCTACGCTCGTTTCGTATCGTTAAAAATTGTCGATACTACCGTTCCTAATTGTCCCGAATGATTATCTCATTTTCCTCGTTATTTCGCGATACTCGTATCAGTCATTTTCATTTACGGAAACACGGGGCTCGCGTAATTAACGTGCGATTTCCATTATTTTACGAAACTATGAGGCAATCGGCGCGCGCAATAAAACGCGCGGTGGCGTTATTCGCACGGCAATACGGATTCCCTAAATACACCGTTCGTTCCGCGTATTTTTTATCGGCGCCCGTTTCGTCCCTCCGCATTTCAAGTAATTGAAGAATATAACAAAATGCGAAACGCTTAACTATTCAAAGGTACGGCCGTTGGGTCGGTGCTCCCTTTTGGGAGCCACACGTGTTGTGGATTTCGTAAACGCGCGACTACTTCGTTCACGCTAAACGTTTAATCGGTAATAACGTCGGCTACATTTTCCTGAACGTTCGCGAACAAATGTTTCGGGCCCGTTGCCCGTTTCCGCTGACGGTATTACAAAGATAAAGAGCGTAGTGCGTACTATCTTAAGCGCAATGTCCGTATAAAGTTCGAGGATTTACCTGGAGCGAAAACGAATTTAAATACGTTTTATAAATTGAAATTACGAGCCTCGTAATTACGAACGCGTAGCGAACGTAATCGTTCCTATATTCTTCCCGGGGTTCTATTTAAGAAGCGACCACCGTAATTTAGCGAAACGAATAGTTTTTCCGGTAAAGTTGTATTTTTGCGCTCCGACGTCGTCGTCGTATTCGCTAATTTGTTCCGAACGTCGAGCGTTCAACCGTATATTGTCGTCGCGCGTTTTACGGCAAAGCGACACGTCCAAACGTTAACGCGCGTAATAAACGTGACGATAGAAGTACTGGAGACGTTTTAACGTTTACGCGCCACTAGGTTTTTTTCGTAAAAAGCGTTAATTTCGAAAACGGAAAATTTACTATTCATTCCAGGGCGATCCGGTATAACTCGGATAATTACGAAATCGAAGACCGCTATATCGGTAAACGTCATAACGAGACGAAAGTCGACCGTGTTCCAATCACCGACGCGGCTGGCATTCGATTTCCGAATATGTAATCGGATTGATCGTTCGGTTGTATATCGCTCTGCGGTAAAGGCGAATAATTTAACCGTTGGACCGACTACCGCACAATAATCACGAAAGAGATAGAATAGTGCTTTCGTTTCTTTCGACAAACAATTAGGATTCAATAGGCGTTTTACGAACCCAACGAAACGACGTCGAAACAAATATAAATTACGCGGCCTTTACGTTATTCCTAGTGGTTCGAAAGCGTTAACGAATTATTATTGTTGAAAATACGGAAACGTTACAATAGCGAAAAAACTGAAAAGGCCGCAGAGAATGTCGCGCGACACGAACTAAATTTGGTGTTTGTTTAAGAGCCGAACATCGAACGGACGCTCGAAAATAATATATTATTTAAACGATATTTAAAAAAATATTTTTTTTTAGGCGTTATAATTATCGAACGATAATTTTAGTATAATTAAGGTACGTTTTAAACGTACGTGGAAAAATTAAATATTTATTTAACCGTGAACATAATGTTACGGATATATTAAATACGATCGAGACAAATTGAGATTATATTGCGCGTAGGGGAGAAAATAATTAAAAAAAAGATTAAAAGCGATTATCGTAAATCACTTTAATAACGGCAACGTTTTTATTTTATGTCGTTCGGGAAATATTTTTCATCCTGTTAAACCGAACGTGGTTTTCATTTGAAGCAAATAGGTCGTTAAAACTCAATCACGTAGCCGCAGGTTTAAGTTGTTTAAAAGGAATAAAGACCGTCGGTTATATTCATAGTTGACCGACGACGTACAAAGACTGTTCGCGAAGTTTTTTCCTCTTTTTTAATTTCATTACGAAAAAAAAATAAAAACGAAATAAAACGACGGAAACGAATTACAATCGGAATCGGCCAGTGTGACTTTTTTCGATCCGGGTGAAAACTGAGAAAATACACTTGGTTTAAACAGACGATGGAGTTTACGTGGGCGAGTAAAAAGTTTTGCGGAAAAGAAGAAAACAGAAATTCCGGTTGTTTTCGTTGCAATTTATCCACGTCGATGTAGAACTTTTGGCTCCGAGATTCGAATTCCAACCAACCGGATAGATACGGCGCGTGGCAATAGTGCGGGCGAGCATTCGTTTTTTCGACGACGCACGTACGAATTTGAATAGAAATGTACGCGCGGCGTTCTCGTGTACGCGCTAGCGGCCCGCCGCACGGGAACAATACGTAAAATACTCTCGGGCTATTGTAAAAAAGTTCGGTGCCGACCGCCGAATTTCCACTACGCTCTATACTGTATGTACAGACAAAGTTCGGCGAGTTTACGCGTGTTTTATCACCTCGTACTTATGCGCCCGATAAGGGTTCGTCCCGGCGCTATTTATTTACCAAATCGCTTCCAAACGGTTTCTATTTGTCTCGCGTTTTTATACGTCGGATACGTTTTATACGGTTTACGGTTTGTATGGAGAGGAGCGATAATTCTTGTCTTCTTCTTTTGTTTCCGAAAAAAAAAAAAACCGAAACCTAATCACTTAAATAGATCGCCGTCCCGTCCGAACAATTCCAAAAAAATTCGCGTACTTCGCCACGCCATCGCGGACGCCCGAATCTACTTACGTATAATCAACCGCGCCGGACTACTTTCGTTCCCTGACGATGTCGGAAAATTGATAATATTCGCGTATTCCGCCGACGCGTCGCGTTTTATTTATTATAAAATCGGGGCCGACGTTGCGCGTCGCGCGCGCTATACGACACCGGGACTTTCGATAACGGTTAGCGTCCGATTATTTCGGGCGTACTTTTTATACGTTTACAGTGAAAAATCCCAAGCGATCGGCGAACTTCCGGTGGACAGACCGTTCGCGTTGTACGCGTTATTGTTCTCGGGATAATGGTGCCGCCCGAACTCAGGGAATCGATGAATTCGCCGCTTAGCCGACGATGGAAGGAATATTTTTCCGCTACCGCCCGGAGGGTAAATAACGTACGATGTTCGGCGCGGGACAAACGGAAGAATATTATTCGGTCGATTATATTATTGATTTCGCGTCAATCTCGTCGAAATTTCGATACGCGTAAAACGCTTATTATAAAAACGCGTCGTAATTAATACGACACTGACATGATACACGTCGCGTCGGGCGCGAAACAACGAATCGTGTTACGATTGATCGATTATATTTCGATTATATTTTGGCGAGAAACGGCGACCGGATCAATTATCGAACGCAATTTCCGCGGGCCGTACACCGTGAAAAACAATCCGTTCAATTTTATCCGCGGTAGATTCGTCTTATTTTTTAACGAAACCCGGTGATCGCGAAACAATCGTAGCGCGTAGATTATAGGCGTATAAAGGATTTATCAATTTTAAGGTTTTTTTTTTTGTTCGACGGAACGATACATTAGTCGTCTCGTTTGCGTACCTAATATATTTTTAAAAATACGACCGCGCGTTATATCTTAATTACGTTTCCCATTTGGACGCACGAAATAATAAATGCGCATTAATTCGTTTTGTTGTAGTACACGCGTGTACGTACGTTTTTTTTTTCTCGTACATCGCCATCAATATGTACTAAAGATTACTGATTACGTACGAACAGCGGCGTATTTCGTAGTACAACGACAATGCACGTACGCCAGCATATGTCGGTTCCGTATTGAGAAATACTTTTAATTACGGTTTATTCGATGCCCCGATATGCAGTACGACGTGTACTGAATACGTCGTTCAATTATTAGAATTAAACGCCGCACCGCGGACGACGATCGCGGCGATAATACGAAAACGACTACACGGCACGCTTAATATAATCGCCGTCATTTGTTTTTTATCGAATTTCGGTACCAGTTCCTCTTACGGTTAAGTTATTGATCGATATTCCGCGCCACGATAATGCGCACCAGGCTCGTATTTTAGAGCGCGAACTGCGTAGGCGTAGATCCGTCACCGTCATAGCGACTTCGGAAGTTCTGCGGTTATAACCCGACCGGTTACCAACGTCGGCGATTCCAAATTATAACAGAGATAATAGAAATAACCTAACCGACCAATCGGTAGTAATAGCGGTGTTCGAACGTTTACCAAGCGATCGTTAAAACACGTTTAAATTCGTCGATACGACGATTTCGGTTCGTTCAATTATATAACAACTACTACGTGTCACGATCAAACGGTGTATAGTAGTGTAGCAGTTACACGACAGTAAGTAGATAAAGAAGTAGTAAGTGGCGTAGTCAGTAAAGGAGAAATATACGTAAGTTTTGTAAAAAAATGATATTCGCGACGATAAATCGCATCTAGTTTGTTGAAGAAGAAGAATTGGTAGAGAAAAGTTGGCCGTAGGCGTGTGGCACTTAAAAATGACGGCTGCGTACACGGGACGAATAAATTTCTCTAGTTGAGGCGAGCGCTTTTTTTTTATAATTTGATACGAAACTTGCGGCGTTACAACAAACTGTCTAAATCGTGGACCTTCGTTCAGAATCTTATAAATATTTTCAACCATCCGAAGTACGAACGTTATTAAACTTCACGCAAAATACGTGTCACTTGTTACGACTACAAATCAAACCGGCCTTTTTTAATTGACGTTTACAAACGTGCGTTTTGCACGATTAGACGTCACCGAATTTACGCGGATCCGTACAAAACTGTTACACTATTTGGTTTCGTTCGTCTATCCGGTGGGCTCTCTATATGTTTTTCGAGAAATTCTATTATATATTAGACCGCGCGAGTGTTTCGGTGCTGTAGGGTAACGGAAGCGGTTCGACCCGTAAACGCGTCGTCGTCACAGAACACGATAATACGCGACAATTATATTACAAATCCGGGCGTGTCTTTCGAAACGAAAAGTAAACGCTAACGGCGTTACGTATACGCCAACGAGAATAGAGTGCGTTTTTAATCCGCCGTCCAGTTACTCGTTACACACACATATTTATATATATATATATATAAATCTAGTCTATCCTATAACGCCGCGAACGGTATAGTTTTATACGGAGAAGACTACCTCAAAGAACTCGTCGGGAAATGTGATTTCGCCGACTTTTACCGGTCGCGCCGCGATTTTTGTGCGTATTTTCGGCGCGTAATTAGTCGGAACGCCGGGCGGCGTATTGACCGTCCAAACAACGGCGACGTATTATTTACCCGAATGGTTCGTAACTGATACGCGCGTTATTCACGGGTCGAAAAACGAAAAATCGCGCACTTTCGTCGCTGCGGTACGTGAAAAACAACGTACACGACGGCCGTCGGAGCCGAAATGTTTACGTTTATTATCCGATTATAAACAACGTACAACGTGACAGTACAATAGTGTCAACAACGAAAATCGACGGCTGGCACATAAAACGCGCGCGACGGTGTGATAATACAATAGAGCGGGGAGAATATAAAAACGTTAAGAATTTAACGGGACGTCTTTGGATTTACGATAACGCGTAAACCGTAACGCGTACACGATATTCCGCGCTCGGGCCGCGCATTATTTAGACGTATTTAGAATAAACGTTCGAATAATTTACGATAATGGCCGTTCGTAAAGCGTTTTGAATACTACGCGCGAGATATTTCGCGTCCCATTGAACGCGCGCGCGTTATAGTCGTGGGAAAAATTGAAAATAATTCTCCGTCTACCGGCGCGCCGTGACGTGTATTCGGTATCGTCGTCAATACTCGTATAATAATGTGTCGTTATTTCCTCCTTCGCATCATTCGAAACGGTAACTATTCGTTTTACATTTACGTCGTCATACGTGCTAGTTCTGTACACAAACCACGCCGTGTATAAGCGGTAGTATAAGCGAACTATGTTCGGTCGTTCAAATTTCAAGTCTCCCTCCGCAACCGAACTTAATTTCACCTTTTTTTTTACACGTTATCGGCAATACCTTCACTGGCCCGGAAAACCTGAAGGCAGTATTTTAGACCACCTAATTTCACCTAATTTACCTTATTCACAATTTCGGTACCGCGAAAAAGTTGTACTCGGGTATCGAACGTACGCCCGCGTTTTCGGGATAACGAACCAGCGTCAACGAATAATGTCAACGGAATGTATTAACGTCCGTACGTTCATATTATTACAAATATTTCCTAAAAAGAAATATTTACGCGAAAACAATTTAATAAAACCTGTAACCAAAAGATACAGCGCAACGACGAAATAAAAATACGAGCCCGTCCCGAAATTCTACGCGTTCGTACAATTTCCGTTAGTGAAACAAATACTCTGTTAATAGTTACGGTATTTAATAAGAATATTTCGGCGAAAAAAAAAGGACTTTGTTATTTCGATACGAAATGCGTCTTTAAAGTAATTGTGCGCGAATACAAATACGAATATAATTGTTTTTACGAAAATAGATTCTTAATAGAGTTTTAATAAAATAAATTTTATAAAAATGTTCGGAGGACAGAAATCATAACGCATTATTTCATAGACGGATTCAACGTTTCGATCGAATTATTTGTGGAATATTCGAAAATAATATTGGCTATTGGTTTACTTCGTCGATTTACCGATTTCGTTGAAAACACTGAAATTCTAAACGTGACGCGGAATCAAATTTTGGACGTTTCCAAGTAGTCACTATTCCAAAGTATTGTGTCAATACCGTAATGTGGAAAATGACATTGAAAATAGTCGCGAAAGTTGCGCTAGGAATTAGTTCGTGTCTCATGGGATGGGGAGAATTCGTAATTTGCCGTCAGCCGAATATTGCGCGATATTGCCTTACACGTACCGGCGAATGTAACGCCGAGTCGAACATTTCGTTCGTAATTCGACGGACGTTCGCGCGAATATCGATTTTCTACGTAAAAAAAAAAAAAAACGGCGAATTAAAAAACAAGCCTACCAACCGCGAGCGTAAGCGAATTTCTAATTACGAATTGTTATCTCCGCGAACGGTTACGGACCACGCGGTCTCGGCGATGGCCCATGAATGTTAAATTCGCTACGCCGAGGAGCGGTGCGTACACCGAAAACGAATCAGCGTACGCGCGCGTCCTCTCCAGGGACCCTGACCCGACGACCGTGACTGTGATTAAAGGGCTGTGGTGTACGCTAACGGTATTGCGCGCGCGCGCGTTATAATTATCGCGTTCAGAACCATCTGTTGGAAATGGCGCGTAATGTTCGCCGTGATATTGCGGCACCGTACTGTACGTGTCGTGATATATCTGTCGTGTCCAAACTGTGCGTGCGACGTCTTCTGGACGGACTCGACGACGGATATTGTGAATTTGGATCCGTCACGGACGCTCCACACGAGAACGCCGCGTTTCCCACTTCGTCGCGGCCGGATATCCCGCGGTAATTATCGGGGAACTTAACGGCCAATATTTACGATATATATATCCGACGTCGTGTTCGCACACGTTGCGCGACGCTTGGTTTCGGGGACGCGTTAAAGGGCTGAGAATTCAAGTCAATTCGACGTGAATCGTTCGGTTTTAAATTGTCCGCGGCCGCTCCGCACTTTTCGGCCGTTCATCCGCTATCGAAATATTAACGAAAACGTCTAATCGCGCGTGCAATTTATTAAGCCCGAACCGAATTAAATTCGATTCGCCGATATCGTTTCCCAGTTTTATTACGAGAAAAACACATTTTCGTTCGTCGTTTTTGCGTCATTTAATTCCGTACCGTTAAAACATTCGGTTTTTTTTCCCGTTCCGTTTTTATTATTCGATATAAAAATATATTTTACAGTACGTCTAATACTCGGATACGTTATTATTTTTAAATTTTTTTTTTCTAAACGCGTACGTGTATACGCTTGATAGTTTTTTTTTATGTCTATGATTTTATTGTATTCGCGCCGAGTAATAAAAAACACCCGACTATAAAAACAATTTACGCGTTTCGTCGAAAAACTGTTTGATTTTCATTTTAAGTAAATCTCGAATTGGTACTAATGTTATTTAATTGGTTCGCTCGAGCATCGTGATCCTTAAATTAATCCTAATTGGATCGTTTAATTATTAAAGGCCCGCACCTGCGTGTCTAGCTAAGGGATTGCGTTCAGCGGGGTGGTGGTGCGGCGCGGATTGACAGTCGTACACCCAAACACATTTCTCGCCTACCGATCGTGCCCCCGGGAAATTCGCAAAAACTCTATAGTCGTTATTATTATCGCTCCGAACGAAATCCAGGGATAACGTACGCAGTTCCGATAGATGCCGTAGTTCGAAATACCGTTCTCGGCGAGCCTCCGGCCAATTAAAACCAAACGCACAGAAACGAAATAGTGATCGAATATCACGATTATTCGAATAATAACGAAAAAATAGCGAATTTTGACGTTAACGATAGCAGCGAGGTCGCGAATGAACACCGACTTCGTGTACGTATTACGTGATTCGTTTATGTAACGTTTCGACTATTTAACGGTTAACTCGTATAGGACGTTTTTTCTCCGTTCGTACGGGCGTCGAGTGGGCCGCACTCGGTTCGTGCCGTATCATTTACAAAGGAAAATAATTTTGGCACCAAGCCCGAGCCCGCTAAACCGAAGTTAAAATTTGTGTAGTTCAACGTAAATTTAGAACGGTTTGAATCCACTTCAGTGGATAGTACTTAAAAAAACCGCTTTAGGTGTGACTACGATTTCGACACGTACCTCGTTGTTATTATAATCGGTTCTCCATTTCAATCAAACTCTTATATTGTAAAATTGAACCGTTTGTGTTCACGAGGTACTCAACTAACAACTTTATTTCAAGGAATAACTGGGAACGTGAACGAAATTTCGTTGCGCAATATACGAAAGGCCTACGGTATAATTTAAAAAAAGAAAAATCGTTGTTTTTGTAAAAAAAACAATTACAACGATTGTGTATAAGAGAATAACGCGCGTTTCGTAATTATTTTTATAATTCTAATTATATATTTACCGATAAATATTTATATCGTCTGTTTTAAAACGATATATTTTCGTACAAATGAATACATCGAATTACGTATAGTTTCCCAATAGGAAATTCGGGCCGTACAATTGTTTTCAACTTATTACCGTTTATTATTTTATTATAACGGTTAAATGATAAAATTGATATTTTTCCGTAGCGCGTCGTAGGATACGAATAAGCAATTCGATTAACTAATTACGTGATAAACACCGTTATTTACGTTTGAATCGAATACCCGTTATTACTCCTATTGGACTCCGTAGGTAACCAATAGTTGTTTAGAAAACGAATAAAATCGAAACACACACGCACATATATATATATCGAATATCGCGATCGGTAAAAATGTTCGAATTCGAGTGACGAACCATTAAAACATGGCGGCTTCGCGTCGGAAAAAGCTAACGGCAAACAACATCTGTTAAATCTATAAAACCGAATTCGCCGTCTGAACCGGGAGGAAGTTTTTAGTGGGCGCGTACGGTGTTTGTACGTGGTGCGTTACACGCGTTTAGGGTGGCCAGTAAATATTATAGGCGAACACGAACGGGGCTATTAAAACGAAAACGATAGTAATAAAACGCAAACCGAGGGAATGACGGATTTTTCGGTAAAAATATTACGATTATTTTTTTGTATTCGCTGCGCACAACCGCCGCGCAATAACGCGTTACGCGGCTCCGTACGCGGGCCATAATAACGCCGCGGCGTCAGCGAAAGGTATGAAAACCCGTCGTTTTCGTTACTACCGGACGCTATTCCGAGGATGGAGGAGGCCACCGCCGCTACGGCAACGATCGCCCGGTCGGGCGCGCAGGTCCGCCGTGCGCCGACTAATAACGCCTTCGTATCGTAATTATGTGCATATCATATTCCGGACGTGTGCGCGTTACAACGGTTTAATACCGCACGGGGTACGGTACCACTCCGGCCCGTCCACACGCCAACCCCACCGACCAGGACACGGTGTTTAGCACGGAGCGCCCGTAGTCTCGAAAAGACCTTTTTGATGATGTTATTGTGAACGGCGCGCGCGCGGCCACGGTGAACCGTCTACATTATACGCGTATATCGCGCGACTACGGGGAAACCGAGACGGCGCGGTTCGTGTTCCGTCAGAAAGGTCGCCAACTAGATTTCCCCTGTTGGCCGTCCCTCATCCACCTGTGTCCGACGGGCCGTTTAAAAAAGTAATTTCGAATTTGATTAACAACGTCCCCGAAAAACCAACGTCGTTATCGAGTTTTTCAATTCTCGCGAGTCGCCCGACATGTTCGAAATAAGGTCCGCGAGTACTCGTTTCCCTTCGCCGGCGAAAAACACTAGCGACTGGAACACGGTTATGTTCGTTACTTTTTATCGTCCGGGTAGAAAAAAAAAATTTTAGGAACGTCATAATTTGTCGGCACTGACGTACCCACGGTTGTTCGGGATTCGACAAATTATTATTGAAATTCTCGCCCTCGCGTCGATTTTTAAAATATCTTATAGTTCTATTTGATTTTCGGAACGAATTTTCATTGTTCCACTACAATATTGACGCTTTCCGGGAAATATTTTTTAGTCCACTCGTATATTCTTGTCTTTTATTGATTGTATTTTATTGAATATGTTTGCGCGTACGTAAAGCGTCACTCTGTGTCACCGTTTATAAAACGAAATATTACAACGGACGAAAGCAGCGTTTTTGGACTATTTTTACCACGTAACTACATGCGCATTTTCGGGGCACTCGTATACATAATTCGTTTATTTATAATCTTTTCCTATAACCGTTACTAATGACAACATAAACCCTTGGACGGTTGACTTTTACCTTTCAACGTAAGTGCGTTGTCGTGTCCCTTTTGACCGTTTTCGAATAATTCGTCGAAATGTGTTTTCAGACGCGCGTTTAACGGAACGAATTATCGATTATTTTACGATTATCGAATATGTTCAACGAACATACGCGAATAATTTTGCACGAGATTCCGACGAGAACCGATCTGTTTCGGACATTTCGCAATTTCGTTTTATAGAACAACCATTAGTGTAACGAGTCGGCCTTTGACTCCAACAACCGTGAAAATGAATCGATCCCGCGCGGATTTAATATATTATAGAGGACCGTTCGAAATCGGCAATATTGTTTCGGCTTAAGGTCTACAAACGTTTCACGCGATTGATTTAGTAGTTGTAAGTGAATTAACGGGAAAGTTTACCCTTTTTGGTGATTCGGCGCGCGTTTAATTATTTGTAATCGAATAGTTACCGTAAATTGGCGACATATTCGCGACGAATAATTACGTAAAGTACGAACGAATTATTTCGGAAATATAGAGAGCGATAGTCGTTGAACAAACATCGTCGGTTTTTCGAGAACATTTTTAACGCCACACGTTTAAAAACGTCGAAACCTACTATCGAAATTCGGATGTTTGAAGTACCGAGCAATGAAGTAATAACCAAAATAGAATACATTCGTGTTGTAACTGTTAACGATATAGAATCGTATTGCAATCGAATTATAATTTCGTCGAAAAATTAGAACGTCCGTTTAATATTTTACGATTATTTTCGATGTCGTGTCGATAGTTTTGAATTTTTAAAATTTGTCGTGTCCGAAAATAATAACCGTGCTAGGTAATGGCGATTTTTCGATTACTTATCGATAAGAAAAACTAACGACATTTGTCGTTCGACTAACGAACTCGGGGAATTGTCCGTACGCTTATTATCGCGTTGTTCGCTACGTTATTGGCCAAACAACAGACCACCGACGTTATATATAGCCTGTACGCGTGTTAATAACGCGCCGTTCGATCGCCGGAACCAGTAATGAAAAAAAGAAAACGACCCTGGCGCCGTGTGGACACGTGTCCGGGCCCGTACGGACGTTATTGCGTCCGGCAGCATAATCGATCGTGTAACGTGACATTTTTACGAGCGGCGTTTTTGATTTCCGATTACGAACGCGAATTCGGACCCGAAACCCGACGACGTTACGGGCGCCGCGAAACGAATTTCGCCCGATTATTCGCCGAACAATTTATTATCGGACGCGACCGACGTTTCCCGAGACGTTTTCAATTAACGATCGTTTTTTAGTACGCGATATACGACAATTACCATCGAACGAACAGCGTGTCGGACAACCGTTTCGCGGCGCGCGCGGTCTTCGCGATAGGGATTTACGTGCGAAACGCGCCCGCCCGCGTAATTTATTATGCGCCGTTTTCGCGAATCTAATGAAAAACCGAAAAAGTAATTCGGAAACATGATTTACGAGCGGCGGTTTTCAAGACGAAAACCCCTATGGCGGCGTACCGCAGGTTACGGTATTTCGTAAACGTTTTTCCGTTCACCTAATGGATAAAAACAACAACATAAAATAGGGGAGAACCAACGCAGACGGTAGACTTATCGTCGTAAAAAATATTCTTTTCCTCGCTTTTGACCTTTTCGCGCAAGTGCACACACACACACACACACACACACACACACACACACACACGGGGAGGGGACGAACATTTTAAATAATTTTTTTGCCGGCGATTACCCCGTACGAATTACGTTGTCAGGTTTTTATTATATTTGTTGACCCGATGCGCTTGGACGACGCAAAGTGTTTATCGTTAAGGCTGTCGAACCGTACGCGAAATTCGTTTGGTTCGACTTATCGACGTTTCTATGTACAATTTACGACCGTTTCGCTAATATTGTTTCGCGTAAATTGAAATTCACTGGGCAAACAACGATAATTCATCAACCGCCGATTAATTATCCGAAATAAATTTGTTTTATTTACACGTAACGCGAAATTGATTAAGTCGACCGTTTTTTCGGGATTTCCGAAACGGCGTTCAGAATGATTTATATACTCTTCACGGTCTTAACGAGCGGCAATAAGTTCGTACGGCCTTACGCGAACATTTCTATTATGTTCTCGGTTTCGATGGTCGTTAACGTTTAATAGCGTCGTCAATTTTCGTAATAAACCGTATGTTATTATATTTTTACGACGCCTTATCAATGTTTTCCGGCGTTACGATTTTTCTATTTTTTACTTCTTCCAACGACGAACGAAAATAAAATAAACGCGACACTTATCGTGTTGTTCTATATGTATATAGTTCATTTTGTACCGAGAGTAACATTATGCTTTGTTGCGTCGTATCCGTGTCGTGGCCTAATCGACAGACAATATTTTCTCGCTGTGATCGTAATACGATGTCACGTTACTTAGATATCGAATAATTAGTCGGTTATTTATTTTATCTTACGTTCGGTTTATTAATTTTAATTCAATTATTATCGGGTGATTGGATTCGTTGAAATTATTAATCATTTTGGTTACCTATCAAAAAGAGGCTTAGGATATTCGGTCTCGAGTTTACGTACTTTTTCAATTTCCCGAGAAATTCGCGCAGTTCATATCGATTTTACGTCGACGCTCGATAGTTAATGAAAATGTGAACAGTCGGATGTGTCCGGGAAAGTTTCACATAGGCGACACCGTTTGTATACAACGTCCATTTGGAACGGTCATTTTTCGAATAACTCCGGTAGTTGCCGAGAAAAATCGAACGAATAACAAAAGTGATCTTATTTGTATTATTCGCCGTATTTATAAAAGTTTAATATTTTTCGTCGCTCGAGTTTCGCTTCGAATCGTTTTTCGAATTCGACGAATTATCGTTGCGTTCGTAGTTTCGCAAACTTGTAAACGTCACTTATTGCCGTTAAACGAAGAAACAAATTAATTAAAAATTACGAATACCCCGATAAATGTATAACCTATATTATTTATATAATCGAATATTATTGTTGTCGAGTATTACGTATATATATTTTGGTAGACGCGATAGCGTTATTATTTGCTCACGACGGATATTAAACAAATCATAAAAGTTAAATTGAAAAATGTCGACGAAGTTTATTCAGGAACGAAATCGATTTGTTATTACCGTAAATACGTTTTTTTTTTTTGTTTAAACGTCGGCGCTTAAAGACCGTCGCGATTCGAAAATGTTACGAAAAACGAATTAGGGTAATAATTAGGGCCGTTCGCACAAAGCAATATTGAACCAAAAACGGGAAAAAAATAAAAAATAAATTCCGGACGAAAAAAAAATTGTGGTAAAACGGTTATTATAATTCCGTAAAATAATAACTGGTAATATTAGACGAGAAAAATGGTTTAACAGCTCCAGTTATATTTTTAAAAAAAACCGTTTCCAATTAAAATGTACACGAGCAATATTAATGTAGACGGTAATCGGAATAATCTTACACGGACGATCAATATATCCGTCGGATACGTTATTAAATGGAGCCCGACCGCGCGTCGCGTCATTTTCTCGGGCTACTCGTCGACAAAACAAACTGTCACCCGGTGAAATTTAAACGGAGAATTTCAGTGGTCTTCGAGGAAATTTCTCTCGGGAGGACCATAAGTGCGAAACGAGATTTCCAAGCCGATTCGCGAGTAATTTATTACTTTAAATATATATATATATATAAAAAAAAGGAGAACGGTTCAATTGTGCGCCCTCTTAACTTTCGCTTAGACGAAAATTGTAAAGAAAGGCGACGTAGTGACACTCGGGGACGCATTTGGAACAACGGCGTGAACGCGATTTGAAAAGAAATTTAATATAGCCCGGCCGTAAACTCGCAAAATCTATTACGTTTATTCCCTATATAGGCGAGTGCACGAGCGTCGTAAAAATCCAATCGCAATAGTTCTTCAATCGAATTCGTCGAACGTAAGTTGTAATAATCGTTTGAAATTTTTCTTTATATTTGATAATCGGGGCGACTATTTTACGTTTCGTCGATCCGATACACCGTAGTCGGTATAATTAAGCAACGAAAACACGCCCGTTGTTGTCATACGTTCGTAAATTTATAGGCAAACGCCGCCACGAAAACAAAAAAAACGTTTGTAAGGGACGGCTACGCGAGTAACGGATCAATTTATATCGGATAACCGTGAAACTTCCGGATAGGACCTACAGGTACCTGACGACTTTTTATCGCGTTTATTATTCGGCCGGCGTTTATTCCGCGGTCGAAACGGCCAAACACGTTTCGCTCGATTTCCACAAGGCTCGGTTTCCGCTTCATAAACAACGATTTCCGTACTCTTCGTTTAATAACAACGATTTTATTTCGTTATAACATATAGCGTGAGGTGTAATCGCGAATTTATATATATATATCAAAAACGGCGCGTACGGGCTTCTGTGTCCGGTACAAGCGCATTTCGTTTAAAATAGATTTGGCTTTGTTACTGTCATTTGTATCCAATTGTCCGATAACATTTGAACCGGACGTCCGTGACGGTGATTTCTATGTTTACACATAACCGACGGCAGCCAATATCAATTCGGATATTCGATATATAATTGCCGAACGTAGGTAGATCGATTTACCGTTACGAAACAAAAATTTTTCCGATAAAATTATGGCGTCGGACGTTTGTTATTTTAATCGACGTTTAAAAAGTTTCGAAAAATGTATTCGATCGACCAATGGTCGTTAATGGTCGTCGAACGAAATCGTGGCGAAGGTAAAAAGTCAGATAACAAGCGAAGTGGTAATTACAAACGGAGGGAAAATGTGCGCGAAATGTTCGTGGCGTTCGTCAAACGTTCGAAAAAAACGTCGACAAAACAATTCCGGACGATTTTTAAATATTTCTGGAAGCTTCGACAAATAGAATATTTGCCGTACTGACGTTATACGGATAGGCGAAAAAATTGTGTTTTTAATAGTACGTTTCGCCCTCGTAAATTGGTAACTGTATCGGAATATAACGAGCGTTATTTTTTCGTAAACATTTTTCGAAACTTCGTCGACAGTGAATAATATATGGCCGTGTTGGATGTCGTAAAGGTTTCGAAAGGCTCGAAAGGTTGATGTCCAAGAATAAACCCGGTTTTCGAAATTACCGATTCGTGTCGTCTATTTATAGTCAGGTCGTAAGCATCAACGAAAATAAGATTTACGTATCCGGGAAATGAAGCGACGACCTTTGGATGGTTATAATGTTGTGACGGATTTGGACGTTACGAAATGGCGATGGTAAGCTCGAAAACGGTTCGTCGAAATACGCGACGAGGAATAGCGATGGCGAAAAATAGTTTAGGAAGCCGCGCGACGGGTGTACGACATTTTTAACCGGGACCGTAACAACGTTTCGGGTGAACGCGTCGTTTATACGAAAAAATAGTCGACGCGAAAATGCATTTTTGATGGCCGTCGCGGCGGATACAGACCGATATTCGTTTGACGTTGGTAAATAATTTCGCGCTGAAGAACAACCCGGACGGAGGAACACGCGTTAAGACCACGTAACCTTTGAAAAACTCGTAACACTTGGCATACGTCTCTTTCGTTAACGTACGTTAATTCGTCTCTATTTCGGGATATCTCGTTATCGAAACGTCGGCGTGCGGCGCGCAATACACGCACGTACGGTTATTTCGGAATTAATAAACGTACGAAATAAACGCGCGTAATTTGAATTCGACGATTCGAAAATGTTCGTCTACGCCGTTCGTCGCGTGGGCGCCGGAACGAAAGTCGTTGTTCGCCGCTGTGAATCGTTCGTCAAACGGTCGGTAACCGACGACGGGTCAATTTCGGATACACCCCAAGTCGGGGCGCGCAATCGCGATCGAAAATATATTCGGCCGTTCGAACGGAACGAATCGCGGCGTGGGCGATCTCCGAACGATCGGAATGGGCGCGCCCGGTACGTTTTACGGGAAATAATTTACCGAAGCGGGTCGATCGGTTCCCGGACACGACCGGGAATATTCGTCGAAACTTTTTCGTCCGCGGTAATCGCCGACAGCCGCGCGTTAGTTACCGACCGTAGCTATTTTCACGTATTACCGCGTGTCCGACGTTTGTATATTTCCGGTTCGCGGACGCACAAACGCCATCGCGTCTCCGTTTATCGGCACGCGCGCGTTTATTCCTCGTACTTGCGTACGGCGGGGTGCGCACGGCATTACCGTCGTTACCTAATGGCCGAATTAAACCCGTCTACTAAATCGTCGATTTAAGTACCAATATCGCGCGACCATTTCGTAAAGATTACCCCGGATTTCGTTCTCGACTCTTTTCGCCGTTGTCGTAAACACGTATATAAATATTATCCGTTCGGCACCATTTCGTCGCGACCGCTCGAAGTAACGCGCCGCGCCATTAGCCGAATATCGTTCGCCGAAACGTAGTTCGCGTTCACGTTTGCCACGGATTTGCACGTTACGCGTTCCTCCTCCCTGGACGTTTCAACGAGAATTCTAAGCGACTCTCGGCCAGCGAACGCGCGTTCTATTATTAAAATCAATTCCGGAATTACGTACGCGCTCGAATTTCACCGACCGGGTGGTCCGTATATTCTACGGCGAGTTCGGAAACGCCAAACGAAACGCTCTCGAAGGGATTTATCATAATAATTCGGCGATAGTATACATTTACGATTAAAAATTACCGCCGACGGACAACGAAACGACATTACGACGGGGTTTGACGGCCTTAAAAAATGTATAAAAACTACGAAACCGTCTCTAAAAAAAGCAAAAAAACAAAAACCTATCGAAATAATTATTTTTTCGTATCCGGCGAATGTGTAGCCGACCGGCCCATGAGGAATAACTTTAGCCGGTTGTCGTTAGAATACCGGTTATAAATTAGCGGTACGTCACGGGTAATTCGATCCGCGAAGAATAAACGAAACCACGAACGGTACGAGGCGACACTCGACATTCGCGCGAACATTTCGCTATTTTACGATACTGTAGTTTAGCGTTATACCGCCGATATCCTGTTCGTAAATACGACCGTTGTTCACAATACGTGTCGGCCGTTGATTAACGATCGTAAGAGATTTCGCGTCCGTTTTATCGCGCGAACAAATCGTTAATTATCTCGCCGTATACGTGTTTGGAAAACCGTTCGCCCGAATAAACGCGCCAGTAAACAAACCGAAAATGATACAATTATCGCGATAATCAGAATAAATGGTTCTACGTACCGCCGGCGCACGATATTTATCGAGCGTACGTCTTTTTTACGAACGGTTTTTCGATTGCTTTCGATATTTAGTTATATGCCTCCGCCGTTTCTGTTCCGGTGGCCTTTATTTACGTAAATATTTATCGGCAACCTTATTATTTTATTTACGCGACTTTATCACGTAATTGGGAATAAATATTTACCGTCAGCTTTAACGACGTTAATCAACGTTTTCTCGAAAAATCAATTTATTCGATTTTACGTTTTGATGGCTTTACGCGGAACGGATAGAAGGTTATATTATTAGGTTACCTATGGAAAGACGGGTTATTCTTAATAGTAAATATAATCCGAAAGTTCCGTATAGCCTCGCTTTTGATGGGAAATTCGACACAGATAACGCGATAGTATTAACGAATTCCCGGTAGTTTTCAAATAAAATATCCGGTATTTTCTACGGCGGGACACATTTTCGACAAAAACTCTTTTGTCGTTTCGTTGTTACTTAGAGCGTAATAACTTTATACGCTTCAAATATCGCGCTTGATTGGCAAGTTCGACATTATGTATAATGGTACTTTCGGCTCGTAAACATTTAAAAGCGTATCGATATTACCCGAGTAATTCGGTATTATATTTTTTTCCGATCGTTATTTCGAAACACGCTAAATGTCGGTAAAGAATTACTCGTAATCTAGTGCCGTTATCCGCGGAAATATATATATATATATATTATATATTCTCGCGACGTTGAGCGCTTATATTCAAATTATCACGAATTTACGATCGATAGAATTTAGGGAGAAACGCGAAAACGGTATTTTTTTATATTAATATCGAATAATTCGAGAACTCGAGTGTCGCCGTCATGCCGTATAACCGGTTCGTTCGTGTTTAGAAAACAGAAAAAATATTGGAAAAAATTTGTTTTTTCATATTCGCCTACGACGGTGAACGGTTCGAGCCAAACCCGTTTGA